>JAIFZK010000008.1:20750000-20795000 GCA_027481765.1 Tenualosa thibaudeaui
CACACACACACACAGACTATATGTAATGATCCTGAATGTTCCTGCAGGACTGTAGGATTGCCCTTAACCCTCTGTGGTCTCTCTCTCTCTCTCTCTCTCTCTGTGTGTGTGTGTGTGTGTGAGTGTGTGTAATAGAGAGAGAGGAGCATTGTTGTTTTACCCTGTCTGGGGGTACTTCCAATGATGCTGTTGTACTGTATTGTAATGTGTTGTGCAGCACTGTCCATGTAAAGTTCCGGGAGGCCCTAGAGCTCTGGGATTGTGGGATTGGGTCTGTTCCATGTGACTGTTGCCACTTCCTGCATGATTCTGGAGTCCCCCTCTGTGCCATCCTTCCACACACCACATCGCAACACTGCACACACAAACACACCAACAAACACACACACACACACACACACCACACTTCATTCACATGAGACCAGATGCAAAACAAATCCACACACTCCACCACAAATAAACTTTGCGCATACACAAGCACAAACACACACAGACTTGGTGTGTGTGTGTGTGTGTGTGTGTGTGTGTGTGTGTGTGAGTAGGGGGGGGGGGACTAACAGGCAACACATATATTTAACAGCAGTGTTTATGTACGGAAACCTCAAGATTTCCATAAATCTGTGTGTCAAAGTATACCCTCATCTAAAATGAAACAAAGGAAAGGAAAATAAAGCCCAGGCGTATTTATAGAAGTTATACTGTGGTCTGTCAATTTCTCTTTCTATCTCCCTCTCTCTCTCTCTCTCTCTCTCACTTGCTCTTTTTAGCAGGATGTCACTCGCCCTTTTGATGACCTTTGACCCTATAGGTGCTAGAATGATGGGAGGAGAGATGAGGCAGAAAACGGCTGGTGCTATCAGAGGGGGGTGTGCAGGAAGGGGGGAGACATTCACCGGGCCACTTCCTCAGGTCCATGGAGGTCAGGCCTAATGCTGCTTAATGACTGAAACAGCCCAATCACTCACACTCACACATACTCACTCACCCCCCTCGTTCTGTCTCAGACACACACACACATATGCACACACACACACACACTCACTCATACACATACACTCACATACAAACTCACTTACACACATTAACAAACACACACATACACTTGCATTATGCGCACATGCAATCACTTACTCTCACCCTTGTACACACACACATAGCCAAACTCAGATATTTGTCCATGTTTGCAAACACATGCACACTCACAATCACCTACACTCATACATCTCATCTCACTATCCACATATCATCTCACACAACCACTCATGCACACATACACACACACACACACACACTTACTCCTTGCTCTAAATAGATCCCAGATGACCTGTGGTCAGCAGAAGGAACTCTTTGACTGGGCCGGGTTCCTTGGCTGTCTAAGAAGGTGGCGAGACAGAAACAGACCCGGGGCCACTCTTCCACATCCTGCCGGACATCAACACCGACCTCCACAGCCACCACCACCCCCCACCACCACTAACACAGATAAGAACACTTTAAGAAGCATGCCAAAGGGAAGGGCTCCTTCCTAGAAACCACCTAATGTTCCTGTGCTGTGGACATCCACCAAGAGAAACATGACCCGTCTGAGCCTATTCCTCATTCACTCTATATAAAGTTGTTTGACTTTCTGAAGCCGACCAGTAGAATATTTTATTTGGATCATAATGGCAAATACTCATTCTCGGGCTTCAAATCCCTATGGAGTAACTTGTCTTATGGAAGAATTTATTTGTACTATTATAACGTAATGGACAGAGATGTGAGTCCATTTCCCAACCTGAGTGGAAATGTTTTCCAAGGGTTATTCCCAAGATACAAAATTAAGTTATCAAATAAATGAATGAATGAATGAATGAATGAATGAATTCTACAGTGACCTACACAATATCTCATCTAAAACAAGTACTGACAACATCTTGGAATGCAGACTTTATGAAAGACAGAGAGGCCCTCCTTCATCTACTAATCAGAGTGAAACTAGCGACAGATAACACAGTCATTACCCACCATGCCTTCCGGCCTCACACTTCAACCCTGTTTTTTTTTTTTTCATTTTTCTCTACCCACCCCCCAATCCCCACCCCTTCTGACATTGTGATAATGCAGCTCCTAATTGCCTGGCGTGCCAAGATTCCGAGACCCTGTCTCCATGTTTGCGCTCAGTATCTAATCTCACTCTCCATTCTGCCCTTATCTTTGACCAATCATGGCGCAGCGCTGCAGCGCGCGAGGCCTGGGCTCAACCAGCCGGGTTTGGCCTGCGGCGGCGACAGATACTCATTCCTGCCCTGACTGGCCGGCCGTCTCGCTCCGCCATGCTGCCGTGCACTCTCCGCTGCCAACTGATAGAAAAGCTCTGCCGGTTGGCGCAGCCAACACTGACTCATGGGCGAGGAATGACAGGCATTTCTTCCACTTTATTTTAGGGGCTGGAAGCAGAGGGGGAAACGTCACCCACGCACTACATGCACCCACCCCCTCCTAATGTTGGGTGTAAGAGGTGCTGCGGACATAAAAGCGTGGGAATTTTCCATTTTAGCAGCATGTGACTAGAGCAATGCTGAAAAGAGGCCACTGGCCAGGAACAGCTATCTGCTCAGAGACAGACAAAACGCCAGACACATTTCCACACACAGCCAGACAGACGGAGAGAGAGAGAGAGAGAGAGAGAGAGAGAGGCACAAGCAGATCTTTGAAGCAGTCATGAAGGTAGGAGACCTCTAAGTCAAGGAGAAGTCCTGGTTGGAGCCATGGTCATTAAGCTCAGATAGGCCAGGAAATTGAATGAAAATGAATTGAATACACTCAACTGAAGTGTGGGAGCTGCCTGAATGAAGTGTGTGCATGTATGTGTGTGTGTCTCTCACTGTCTTTCCGTGTGTGTGTGTGTGAGTAAAATAACAGCGTTTGTATTTATAACTGTATTTATAACTGTGGCCTTTACAAGACACTCAACTCATATATGTACATACACACAGGCACAGTAAGGCATAAACACTCACATTCCCACACACTTGTGCATGGACACACACACACACACACACACACACACACACACACACACACACACACACATTCCTATCCCAGCTATCCCCCAACCCCTTCCTGAAGATAGGGCCTTTGAAGAAGGGGCTGATGGGTATGGAGATAAGAGTGGCCTCCGAGGAGAGAGAGGAAGCCTCTCTGGCTACTGGGCGTCCAGACTGGCCCCAACATGCTCCTCTGTGTGTGTGTGTGTGTGTGTGTGTGTATGTGTGTGTGTGTGTGTTTGTAAAGTGCGGTTTTGAGAGACTAGATTAGAAGCAGCAGTTGCCTGAGATTCCTGTTTCTCTGTGAGCGTACTGGCAAAAGAGGACACATGCAGGGAGACCCCAGAGGAACAGAGAGGGTCTGTGTGAGTGTGTGTGTGTGTGTGTGTGTGTGTGTGTGTGTGTGTGTGTGTGTGTGTGTGTGTGTGTGAGTGTGTGCCACAGTCGCCCCTGTCCCACCACTGTAATCCAATCCCACTGATAAGGATCACACCCCCAGCCCTATGCCCCAATTCTACACCCCACCCCCAGCCCTGTCCACCCACAATTCTCTCTCTCTTTCTCTCTCTCAGCCTATATATGTAACGAAATATGTAGATGCTCCAGAGTTTTCTTAGAATTTCTCCGTGCTCAAAATATGAAAGTGATATATATTATATGAATATATATTAAAAAAAGAAAAATCTTATTAATATTATGAAATTAAATGTAAAATGTAAACATGTCCCTTATATAAATGTAAATAAATTGTGTAAAAAAATAATAAAATAAAATAAAATATTACTATTACTTATTCATTTCTTTATTGTCATGGTATATGATCATATTAGGAACAGTTAACCACATCTATCTTTCCAAGTAGCTGCCTGGACTGTGTGTCATGCAGCTCTGTGTTCTAGCTCAGACCACCCTGTAAAAATTGTTTTAAAAGGTTTCATAGCATGCCTTTCCCATGGAGATCCCCAACAGACATGTGTTAGCCCACTAGCAAGAGCTTTGGGTTGCCACTGCTGTTTGCAAAGTTTTGCCTTTTCACCAGATGGCTAGGTACTCATCAGGAACTGCTTTCAGGGTCATTTTCACCTAAGACCAGGGTCGTGCCAGCAAGTATGATCATATATTCTATGGATATTTAAAATATACACAACCGCATAAAACACATAGCTGTGTTGTTGTGTTTTGTTATAGTAACTAGTAGGCTACAAGTGCTGCTACAGCTGTCACAGACTGGGTAATGGCCAGTGCTATTGCAGTAAATGTGTTTATCATAAGATTTTATGTTAAGATTTCAATGTCAGTGTTGTTCTGAAACACTGTGAGAACACTATGAGTAGTTTTGGGAAATCCAAATAGCAAATCTATAATAATAATAATAATGTGTGTGTATGAGTGTGTGTGTGTATATGTGTGTGTGTGTGTGTGTGTCACAGAAAGGAAAGCGATGGAAGAAGACAGAGCACATGTTTGCAGTGACTGGGTATCGTTTAGGTTTGGGTGTAAATATTTACATGACCTGAGTTCATTAACCATGAGAGTCTTCTTTAAACACCCAAAATACCCCTGCATTAGTGTGTTAGGGGAGCACTTAAGCTAAGTGCTTCTCTCTCCCTCTCTCTCTCTATCTCTCTCTCTCTCTCTCTCTCTCTCTCTCACACACACACACACACACACACACCAACATATATACAGGCAGATGCAAAGTATGACAAAAGAGAAAAGGCAAGGCAAGGAAGAGAGCATATATCTGTTGCTACATACGTAACACCCACAGAGGGAGAGAAAGACTATTTCTGCAACTATTTCTCAACAAAGAAAGAAAACGTACTTCTTTCTCCTAATCTATTCACTTTGGGAAGGAAGCATTCACTGTCATGGGCTTCCCCTGGATTTCAAGAATGCATTATTGCCATTGCATCAGTCCATCTTTCTCCCATAAAAAGCCATAAAATCTTATCCACAGATAGACAAGATCCATTTAGGGGATGTAGCCTGCTGTAAACATTTCACAACAGATGCTAATCTGGCCCTCCAAGGCCTCGGGTGAAATCATAATGGCGATGCCATAGCGACACATTGCCACGGGGATAAGATAGCTCAGCATTCCATTCCTTCCCACTTCACACAACTCTGTAAGGCCATTAGAGTGGCCTCTTATAGGGAATTTGTTCTACATCTTTTTGCTGCAGTTTGTAGCCATGTGTTTGTAAATTAATGTTGTTTTCAATCTTATTCTGATAATTAATTAGCTTACAATATTTTAATAGCAACAAAAAAAAAGATTTCCAAAAAGGCAATTTTTTGCTTAGTAATATAATGTAAAATGTAATGTAAAATGAATTTTCTTAGTAATATATTAATTTAAGTAATATATATGTGATCTATAAATGTTTTCATTGCTAGTATGGAATATTTATGGCAGCATATGTGCTGCAAATGTTATCCGCTATATGAACATAGTTGTCATATTAGCTCATTTTCTATTTGTGTGTGCATGTCAGTGTGTGTGTGTATGTGTATGTTTGTTTGTGTGTGTGTGTGTGCGTGCGTGTGCACGTCTTTGTGTTTGAGCAAATCTCTCTGAGATTTAGAAGTGCAGTGTTCAGCCTGAGGAAATCCCACATGTGTTGTTACATCTGCTTTAGTTGCTCCTGATTCACAGCCAAGTCAAACAGCCCAAGAGCCAGTAGTGCTCTCCCCATCCTGAGTGACTGGCTATATGAGCATTAAGACTATTAGGACTTCAGATAGTTCCTAATTCAAATAGTTCATAACTGAGTCCTTCGCAGCAAAGTATGATTCATGATCACACTATCCATTACTCTGTCTATCAATTGCCCTGTAACGTGTGTGTGTGTCTCTGTGTGCGTGCATGCGTGTGTATTTGCATGCATGTTAGCGTGTGTGTGTGTATGCATTCACGCATGTATGCATGTACTTATTCTGACATATTAACTGTGTTATGTCTTGAAATGCAATAAGAAACTATTACTGTTAAACAAAGATAATTGTAACCTGTGCATACATTTCCATGTGTGTCTGAGTTTGAATGTGTATGTGTGTATGTGTGTGTGTGTATAGTATGTACTGTGTAGGACCCGTCACTGTGCGTGACTAATTGCCTAAATGTAGTAAATCTCTCCCTTTGGTGTCCAAATGAATCCCGACAAGGAAATAGTTTTGTGTCATTTCATCAGTGATCCTCTGGGTCAGAAGTCAAGTCCAATCTACATGTGAGTGCATGAAAATGCTTTGAAAACACAGTCGAATTCAAATTGAGTTAGAAAAAGGACCGATCACTGAGAGGCCAGACATCATATGGACCACAGCTGACATACAGACAGAAGGGAGACAGGGAAAGAGAGAAAGAGAGAGAGAGAGCAGCCATTAAAGCGTAACACCAGTGGTTTTTGATTGTAGGCTGAAAATTACATCGCTAGCTGCCTTCTATGGTTTCACCGTTGTTCCTGTTTTCAGCCCATTAACGGATTGAAAATGCTGTTTTCAAAACACTTTGATGTCTCAACATCACACGACACTTGGGGCACAGCGTTATCGGGGTCTCTACACATGAACTTGAGCGTAAGTTGGTGTAAACAGAGTTTAGTAAAACTTGTGTTTGTGAAGACAGCACATTACGTATTCTACCACTTCCTCTCGCCGCCATCTTGGGCTATCTTTGAAAGCCACTGGGCTGAAAACACTAACAATAAAACTATAGAAGGCAGCTAGTGACGTCATCTTTACACCAATGGCTAAAACAGCCTACAATGGAACACCACTGGCTTTCTGCTTTGATTTATTGCCTCCAATTATTGTTTTAAAGAGTCAGCGTCCTCACCTAATACAACTACTCACTTGTGTGTGCACATCTCATCCTCACTCAGTAACACACTGGTGTGTGTAGACTCAGTGCGTCACGTTAGTTGCCAATGCACTCTTGTCTTGTCTTGCTGACTGTCAACAAGCTTTTCAATATTAAAGATGAGAAGATGCTGTCTCACTAAGTAGTGGGTAGAGAAGTGTGTGTGTGTGTGTGTGGCTGTGGGAGTGTGTGTGCCTGTGTCAGTGTCTTGTTTGACCAGGAGGACTCGTGCATCCTGTTGCCAGCAGCTTAAAAACAATTTGATGTGGCAAGGAAAAGTTAGCGTGAGTGTGTGTGTGTGTGTCTGTTTTATCTATCTCTATGTTTATGTTCTCTCTCTCCCCCTTCTCTCTGTCTCTCTCTCTCTCTCTCTCTCTCTCTCTCTCTCTCTCACACACACACACACACACACACACACACACACACAGAGAAACACAAACACATACACTCATACCTCATATGTAATATGTGGTGAACATTTGTATTAAAACAGTGATGGTATACATTACATAGCAATTTTGCATTGAAACATGAAACATTTTGTGTCGCAGACCAGCATGCACGGGCACATACAGAAGTGCACACACACACACACACACACACACACACCTCATCTTCCTCAGATTCCCTTTCTGTGAATTGCCCTTTCCCCTCCTTCTCTGGTTTGGAAACTCTTTGGTCGCATCTGACTTCCTGTAATTATCCCATTCCTCTGCACCCACTACCCACTAAAGACTCTTTTTCCCCTCTCGGGTGCATGCAAACACACACACACACGGACAGACAGACCACATACTCTCACACACTCACTCCCCAAAGCTACTCTGAGAGAGACAGAGACAGACAGGAAAGGGGGAGAGAGATAGAAAGATGGAGAATGAATGTGTTAATTCCAGCCTAATCTGTGGGATTAGCACCCTGCTCATGGGTGTTCTGAGAGATAGACCCCACATTCAGGCTGGAATTAGCACTGGAAAAAGTCACCCCCTGGTCATCAGAATGACACAACATTTTTATTGTAACAAACGCTGGATTTATGAGCTAACGCAACAGCAACGGCCCAGTGTCTTGGGATACTATGTGTGTGCAGCTCTGAATTGGCCCATGAACAGAGCAGAAAGAAATATGTGTGTGTGTGTGTGTGTGTGTGTGTGTGTGTGTGTGTGTGTGTGTGTGTGTGTGTGTGTGTGTGTGTATGTGTTTGTGTGTGTGTGTGTGAGGGAGAGAGCTTCTCTGATTATAAGTCAATTGCATTTATATATCCACACTGTTCAACCCTTCTACTAACTCAATAAACTTAAAGCCAGAACCATTGAGGACTGCCAATACTTTTTCATCTTCTCTGTGATGGATGGAGCACTGGACACAGACAAGAGGGATGGGAAAATGAAATTTAAAATGTCAAGGGTTTTTTTTAAAATGAATACATGACAACAAATACACATCTACTGTGAATCTATGAACCTAGACTCTGACCTATGAATCTATGACTATTGTTGTGTGTGTGTGACAGGAGAGAGAGAGAGAGAGAGAGAGAGAGAGAGATGAGAATGTCATTTTATTATTTGTTTTGGAGTGATAAGCAATTGTTTGCTAGTTCTTATGGTCATGCAGCTATCTTTATGAAGGTATTTATGAGTACTATCAATCCATTAAAGGAAGGAGAGATACATTTACACGCAGTAACACACACACACACACACACACACACACACACACACACACACACACTTCACTGTTGCCCAAGAGTGAAAAAAAGCAGCGCATGAGGTGACTTTAGCTGATGATGGATGCACGTAGATCTGTGGCAACAGTTTTACATGAACTAACTAATAATGGCAAGAACATCTTAGTGTTAATGTATGTCTGTGTGTGAGTGTGCGTGTGTGTGTGAGAGAGAGAGAAAGAGAGACAGTGTGTGTAAGAGAGAGTGTGTCTGTGTGTGTGTGTGTGTGTGTGTGTGTGTGTGTGTGTTTGTGTGCTTGTGATTTAGAACTCCTCTCATGTTCAGTCCAGTTTGAGGGCGGGGGACTTGGAGACTCATGGCTAACCATGTGGGGGCGAAGCCGAATCGTCCCCTGTCCTGGATGGACAAAAGACAGCGATCCCTGTGTTCCTCCGTATAATGAATTGTCTCTCAACGCCCCTCTGGTTATTGAGGTGGGGAACACAATGGCCTGTGTGATATGGATCCCGCCCAGTTCATCCAAAGTGGCTTGGCATTATGGGAGCTAACCTTGTGATATGCAGTTTGAGATTTTTTTTTTTTTTTTTGGGGGGGGGGGGGGGGGGCAGGCAGTCAATGAGATCTCATTCCCAATAAAACCAAGGCAATTATGATATAATTTTCCCTCATGATTTCAACACATCCAGTCACAGAGCACAAAGGGGTTGAAAACGATGTGGAAACATGAAAGAAATACTGCGTTTGTGTGACCGCAGAAGCCGAACAATGGCCCAAGATGGCTGACCACCGGAGAGGCAGGAGTGCCTCAGGTCTATTGGCTGCAGTGCTGTGAAACTTCTTAAACTCTACCAAACTCCTCCTGCCACAAGTGAGGGGTTCATTTCACTTGATTGAGGTGAGGGGAGAATAGCCTTCTAAGTAAGCAGGAGAGCAGGATTGGGGGATGGAGAGAGAGGAGTAGGGGAAAGAGACTGAGAGAGAGAGAGAGAGAGAGAGAGAGAGAGAGAGAGAGAGAGAGAGAGAGAGAGAGAGAGAGAGAGAGACAGTCTATTGATTTGGTCTCCAGGGAGAGATTAGATGTCCACATGTGTTAGTTTATCAGACTAGTTACATATCAGCGACTCTGAGCAAACAGCACATGCGGCAGAGCTTTTAACTGGCCAGTCATGCAGCTCATTTCTCAAAGCACATTTATGTGCTATCTAACACCACATACACACAACACACAGACTGTCTATGAAATGATGGGTAACACAACCATGTTTGGAACATTCTGTGGTTGCAATGCAACATAATCCAAGTATGTATATAGCATTAGATCAGTAGATATAAAAAGATTAAATTTTGATGAATTAAAGTCCTTCTCGCCTCTCCTCTTCACCACTCCTCTCTTGCCTTCTCTCTTTTCCTCTCCTTGTTTCTCTTCTCAGTTTGATTCTTTGCCTCCTGTCCAGATCAATTTTGTGAGCAGGCAGGCAGTATTGACCCTGGCAGTATTGACTCAGGTAAAAAGCCTTTGATCTGCACCTCTGGGCCTGTGGGAGTGACGCTGAGAGACAGACAGGACCCAGCGACAAGAGGAGCACTGTGTGTGTGTCTGTGTCTGTGTGAGTATGTGTGTGAGTGTGTGTGTATGTGAAAAGGAGATAGAATGTGTCCGTGTATGTGTGTTCGAGTGGGTGTGTATGACAGTGTGTTAAGAGAATATAGAATTTATTTGTGTGTGCAGAAGATAAAGTTTTTGTGTGTGTGTGTGCTTTTCTCTGAGAAATGCATTTGCTCTAACAACAAGTTTTATATTATATAAAAAGAGGTCAATCAAGGGGCAACCAGCAGGGTCAGCAACCAGGCGGCCAGACCTCCATCTCTGCCTTGGCAGTGATTAGGGGCTGGATTTGCCCCAGCCACAAGGGCTCTCCCCCCGGCAGCCATGGCTCCAGGCAGGCCTGCCAGCTCTGGAGCTCTTGCCTCCTCTCCTCACCCCGCCTCACCCCCCTGTGTGTGTGTCTGTGCTGGGCTGATCAGCCAGTGTTGGACCTGGGGCTCATTGATCAGCCTGCTCGGTGGAGCCTGCTGTCTGCCCGTCCGTCTGGAGGTGGGAAGGGGAGGATCGGGCGTGCCCGAGCCCAGGGAGGAGGGATCTGCCCTGGGGACACGGCTGCCAGTACCCCCCTCTTCCTGTCCCAGTATTGAGTAAAGGAAGACCCGGTGTTCATGTCCCTGAATTGCAGAGGCAAAAGCTGCATAGACAAGGCATTTAACAACTTTCCTGGGCTCTGATGTCATTCTTGCACACATACTCCACACACACACACACACACAAATACTTTCTCTCACATTTTAACTGAGTCATTCTTCTGAGTCATACTTTGTCTCAAATACAAGAAATGTCACTTTCAAACGGTCTCTTTCTGACACACAAACACACACACATTTTGCAGAGGTTGCAAACCACATTAAACAACCTCAAGTTCCTCAATCAAGTTCCAAACAAAATTGATTTCTCCTCCCACTCCTTTCCAAGCCCATTATTCTCTCCCTCTCTCTTTCATACTGTCTCCTTCATTTCTCTATCCCTCATTCACTCCATCTCTCGTTCACTTACTCACTCACTCCGTTCTTTGAATCTAAGAACCATTGAAGCATGCACAAAGACTTGCTGTTGACGGAACTTTTGGAGGGGGGAAAAAAACACAGAAGTAGAAAAAAGGGGGAAAGTCTGAGGGAACGAGCGATTCTGCCTCGGACCAGGATGAGGCAGCTGGAATTTGGGCCCCACAAAAGCAGCATGATATTGTGTGTGTGTGTGTGTTTCTGTGAGTGTGTGTAGGGGCGATGAGAGGACAGGTTTGTGTCTGTGGGCTGTGGAGGTTATCTGCTCCTCTCTGGAACAGAAGCTCCCAAAGATGGCTGACAGACACACATTTGGGGTGTGGTTGGGATAGGGGATACTGTCATCAGCAGCCAGACTCCTGCCATCTGCCTCTGGAGTTGAACCTCTGTCCTAAGGGTCACACATTGAAATTGAAACAGCATGTACAGTGGAATCTCGATCATCTAGGGTGTTGAGTATCTACATGGTGCTATAAGCTTTAGTGAGATCTTGTACTAACTCACACACATGCACAGATGCATGTGTGTGTGTGTGTGTGTGTGTGTGTGTAGGTGTGACCCCCTCCCTCAGACACATGAATGCAAACACACACACACACACACACACACACAAGGTGATTAGGTGATTAGGAGAGGTACCACATTGAGCAGAGAGCTTACCTGTGACAATCTAAAGTGGCCCTTTAGGTGTGGACCTCACAGTAAGTGTGTGTGTGTGTGTGTGTGTGTGTGTGTGTGTGTGTGTGTGTGTGTGTGTGTGTGTGTGTGTGTGTGTGTGTGTGTGTATGTGAGTTCCTACAAGAGCATCCAGCTGAGTATGCTACAGGCAAAGCTTAGTACAGAATCTCTTAAGGCTCCACACCTCTGTCTTCATCTCTCTTCCCTCTCTTCTCTGCTCTCTCTCTCCTCTCTTTGACAGGTCACTAAGCCTGACGGCAGGTGAGTGCTGGGGTGGAAAACCCCGTCCATTATCAACCAGACTATTAAAGATTATTACAGATTCACACTCAGATTATGAACTTGTGAGGCTCTATTAAAATAGGTACAGATTCCTGATATAATAGAATAAGAGATTAACTGAGGGAGGAACACTATTAGCTATGGACGCTAGCCTGTTAAGGTTGGTATCTTGGTATCTACAGCTACCAGAGACTCCCAGGGCAACAACTTGCACTAAGAGAGGGAGAACAGTAGGGGCTGTACACATGTGTGCTTAGATCAACAGAGGGAGCTCTTACCACCGTGTGTGTGTGTGTGTGTGTGTGTGTGAGAGAGAGAGAGAGAGAGAGAGAGAAAGATTGAAAGAGAGAGAGAAAGAGAGAGAGAAAGAGGTACATATTAATGTAGCCAGATTTAGAATGAATCAGGGGTGTGTTCTGCTATGACTAGAAGTGTAAGGGTTTTCTTTCTCCCACAGCTGACACAAGGGCCTCTTTGGGTCAAAACAGAGGCAAACCTTTGGCCCACCTCTCCTCTGACTGTACAAAATCACACATACACACTCATCACCACATTCTGACATGGCAGACACCGCTAGCCAAATTCATCAGAAATAATAGACAGGCTTGGGTTCCACTCACAAAACTTTGTTTTTTCCCCTCTCTCTCTCTCTCTCACACACACACACACACACACACACACACACACACACACACACACACACACACTATTTAGGTATTTTTTCCCTCCTCACTGTTTCTTGGAGTCTGGGGCTGGACAAAAGTGCTGTTCTGTTATTAACACAAACTGGAGCAATTCCAGTGTCAAGAAATCCGACCTCATTCCCACTCCATCTCGGCGCTTGGGAAAGGGCCATGCCTCTCAGAAGCTGGAGGAGAGGACAAGAACTTGAGAATTTCTCACCAGGGATGAGAGGCAGAGTGACTGAGGGAGAGCAAGAAAGACTATGACAGCAGGAGGACATAATAGTAGAATGCAACAAGCGAAAGATGAAATGAAACGAAAGGCTAATAGAAGAAAGAGGAAACTGCAGAAAAAAATAGAAATAAGAAACTTAGCCCAAGAAACATTGATATAAGCGGTATGAACTGCACTCACAGTTACTATTAACAGTTTGATGTGTTGAGATGATGTTTTCTTTATTTAAAAAATAATGAATTCATGCAAAAATTATTTTGATTTTTCTAGTTGTGTTGCTATGATAAACAACAACATATACACAAGTAGATACAAAGATAGCCTTTCCTCATCAATTTCCAAACATGAGTGAGGACACAGCATTGATGTTTTCCAGTAAAGTGTTCAGTGTAGAGGGTTAAGTACTAGTCACAGCTCCAGTGTGTGTCATTCCCCAGGGGCTCACACAGTAGCGCTCATTAAAGTTGAATATGTTGAGCAGATGGGAATCTGACCCCTTGCTGTCGTCACTGAAATATGGACAGGTTGAGGGCAGAGGCCAGCGTCATTTTCCCCAACTACTTACTGACTCCCACCCACTCACCCACACACCACCATCTGCCTCTTCTACCCATTGTGTTACCACCACCAACAACACCCCCCACCCCCCCACCCCCCAATTTCCAAACACCTGCTGAGATACTGTGGTCCTCAAGGTGTCAGGTATGAAGAGACAGAGAGAGCTAGAGAGAGAGAAATAGAAAGAAAAAAGGAAGCAGAGGAGAACAAAGATAGAAAGATAGGGAAGAAACAGCTGGGGCAGAAAAATAACACATTCTGCATTAACGTTCATCTATTATGTCAGCTGTAGCCTACACTGTGTGCATATTATTAGGAAAAAGATCGGAGGCCTAGCATCCAAGCTTAATGGGTCTAGGGGTATTTATCTGGACCAACCTAACATAAACAGAAACAAACCCACTACTACACTTACCCCTGGCCCTGTGTGAAGTGAAGATGTGTAAGTAAGACCTGTGTGTGGGTGCGTGAGCGTGTCAGCTTGGCGGAGCTCCAGTGAGAGATCCCTTACCTGGGCTCCCACAGCCCAGTAGCTTACAACTCCTCACAATACAACTCCCGAACAACCCAAGCGTCAGTTTCCTTCCTAAAGTCCAAGTTTCATCTGGACCCAGTCTTATCCCATCCTGTGGTAATAATGTGGTCATATTTTTACAGTACACAAATAATAAATTCCCAGCTGTTTTGGTGAACGTATGTGCACTGTTTCACACTTAGGGCCATTTGCATCTCCACGTTGTCTGTTCCATCCGTGGCTGTTGTTACAGTCTTCGCTCAAGTCCGATATTGTTAATTTATAAGTGGTGCATAACCAGTCATCGATTTAAGTAATATGCTGAAAAAAGTAAGTTCATACACCGTGAATCAAGTATGAAACATCTGGGTCCATATGGGACATTGACACTAAGTGTGCAAGAACTGGAGAGAAAGTGAAACTAATTAGTTTGCACATCTCTGTGAGTCAGCCGCTCTACAGTTGGATGTCTATTCTTATTTTTTTCCTCAATGCATATGCAATGCAGTTTAATCCATTTTATTTTAGTTTTGTTGTCTTTATTAAAATATTATAAACTTAGAATAAAAATCAGTTTTATTGACCAAGCATACTTACATAGACAAGGAATTTGACTTTGATAGCTCTCTATACATTTAACATTTAACATGTCATGTTAACATGTCAACATAATGTACAAATAAGACAATCTACAAACAAGGCACAATATTCAAGGCAAAGTAGTGGGAGTGGGATGTAAAGTGGAAAAGCGTAATAGTGCAAATGCAATGCAGTAATGCAAATGTAGTGTGCAGTATGCATACTGGGATGATAAAGTCTGATAAGTATGTAGTGTGTAGGAGAAGTGGGTGAATGGCCAAAGTGGAAATGACCCACTCATCCACAGTTCAGGAGAGTGATGGCAGTGCAAAAGAAGCTATTCTTGAGCTAAGAGAGTTTGGGCGATGAGGATTTCAGGTATGATAGTGTTGAACGCTGAGCTGAAGTCCACAAACAGTATAGGCCCCTGGCAGGTCAAGGTGTTGTAGCATGAAGTTTAGTTATCAGACTAAACTGAATTGCAGTGCTAGTTTGCATATTAAGTGAGCCAGGGCTATTCAATTTAAACTGGACTGCGTCTTTTTTGCGTGTTTGATTGACAGGAACTTATTGTATGTCTGAATAATTAATATATTATTCCGATTAATTATCTTATTATCTGATAAAACACTTCATGTTTTATATTTACAGATTGGCAGGAGTACAGAGGATGCTACATCCACAGCGCTGCACTGCGTAATCTCACACTTGGACAACAAGAACACATATGCATGAATGCTGTTTGTTGACTTCAGCTCAGCATTCAACACAGTCATCCCCTCCAAGTTAATCACAAAACTTGAGGATCTTGGAATCAATACTTCCCGCTGCAACTAGATCATGGACTTTCTGACCAACAGACCCAAGCATGTAAGGTCAGGGCACAACAGCTCTACCTCCATCACACTCCACACTGGTGCACCCCAGGCCTGTGTGCTGAGCCTGTTCCTCTACTCCCTCTTCATGACTGCAGGCCTTGTATGGATCCAACTCCTTCATAAAGTTTGCAGATGATGTCATGGTGATCAGGCGCTTCAGGCGCCTTCAGACTAAAACCAGCAGGGTTACATCTGTACATCTGTATATACATATATTAATATATCTACCCACCTGTATATTTCTTGATATTACATCGGTATATCTATATATCTGTACATCTGTAGATTTGCCTATGTATAGCAGTATAAAACATTTGTATAGTATATTTGCAGATGTAATATACAAATTTGTATATTTCTATATTACATCTGCACATTGCTCTTTTGTAAATCAATACTAATTTATACCCATCTTTTACACTGCCCTATAATTTATTTGTACATAATCTGCACATATCTATTCCCACTTTTACACTGCCCTTATCTGTACATAACTGCTCTTAACTGTACATACTGCACATATTTGCACTTCTCATTAGATGCTAAACTGTAATTTGTTACTCTGTATTCATACGTGTGTAATGACAATAAAGTTGATACAATAAAATGGGAGTGACATCACCCCGAAGTGGTGTCATTAATGTTTATGATATGTGTGAGGATGAATATAACAATGTATACAAGCTCATGTCACCCTTATGTTAACCCCTTATGTTTCCAAAAAGCCTACCTTTTTGCCTAAAGTTGACAGTCTTTAACTTGGTACTTTTGCTCTTAAAAATTACTATGGGGCATGGTTGTCTGTGAATTAAGAGGTGATCAGAAGGTGCACTATGCAGGAATTTTCGGTTTGTCTCATAGCAGAATGAAACCTGAAATAACTCACATATGAGCCTTATGAAATCATGTCTGTTATATAATCCACATGTATTGATAAGAATTTGGTGTTGGTATAAGATAAAAAAAACGGAACGTCATAGTTACAGAAAAAAATACTTGCAGACTTGCACAGGGTACCTTCTACCTATTTCCTATCACTTGTCTATATGCTGGAATGTTTTACATCGTCTTCCACAGATGCCTGGATTTTTTGTTTGTTAGTTTGGTATTAGTAAAATGTTAAGTAAGCATAAGCATAAGCAAAAGAGGAAGAAAAGAGGAAGAGAGCTGGATGACCATGGAGAAAGGTGACCACAAAACTGAAACTGAGGAAAATTATGGAGCGTTTTGGAATCGTGGAATTATTTTGGAATTATTATGATGCTCAGCTATAACCATGGATAAATTGTAGTCGATCATGGTATCTACTTTTCCTGCATGACCCCTTGTAGTTGGGTTGTCCCCTTGAGCCGGGGATCTGCCTAAGGTTTCTTCCTTAAGACTTCAACTTCAACTTTAACTTTCAGCTACCATAAGGGAATTTTTCCTTGCCCCTGCTGCTGTGTTCCTTGCTTTAAAGTGCCATAATTCAATGCTACTGCAAAAGGCACTGTATAAATATAATTGAAGTGAATTGAATTATGCATTCATAAAGCCTTATAGCTAATGACATTAGTATTCATAAGTGGTTATACATTCTGTTGACTGTAGTCATAAGGCATTATAATGTCATTATAAACCTTTACAACTTAATGTGTCACAAAGTACTATAAAGTTTCTTTGGGTAGTAAAGCTGATGAATGGGAAGCCCTAACCTGTGATAGGATATGAGAAACAGGGGTTGATACTATGGAAACATACCACTTTACTTATTGCCTGTAAAGGTGTCTTATTGATTTTCATGAGTAAATATGTGCTCATCTCACATTACTTAGAGTATGCACTGAGTCTTTGTAATGCTTCATCATTTGAGCAAATCAAAGGACAATTAACAAATGAAAGCTTTATAATACTTTATGACATTTCAAATTGTAAAGGCTTATGATGAGTACAGTCCTGAGGTTGCATAAACAGCTATGTACACTTATACCATTAGTTATGAGTCTTTATGAATGTATATCATAAGACATTCAGAAAAAGAATGATCATTTCATCACCAAAACAAAATGAAAAACATAACAGTTTGACGTAGGGTTGCTAATTGTTTGTAGGCCTTGTATGGAAATTTGAGAATTGTTTACAATTTTTTGAAGGAAGGAATTTGACAGTCATGTGTCCCCCTCCTTATTAATTAAACAGACCAACCACAGATCCAAATGTGATGCACACAGTTCTATGAATCTACATTGATGTTAATGAGGAACATTCAACCACTCTTTCTGATATTGGTGTTGGTGTGATACGACCTCCTAATGTCTGGTACACAGTCAAGGGGTGGGAACAATTCATATACTTCCTTAAAAGGGCCATTACTCTAGTCAAAAAATATATCAAAAGGGAAGCTTGTCTCAAAGATTATTTTAAGCTTAGTTGATGCAAGATGGATGTGCTGTTTATGGTTGCGGCCCTTGTCTTTATGGGTAAGTGCTGTAAATTAGTTTAAAATAACACCTGGTATTCTATCAACATGTGTCTGACAGAATAATGATGATTCATGCACAAGGTGAAACAGCGGTCATTTTTGCATTATGCAATGGGTATCATTCACAATTTGCTTGCAAAAAGATACATAATGACTGTATGGACAAACATATTACAATTATCACAGAATTTCATGTGGCTGAATTACTGTGGCTGTACCCTCTTTAGCAGAGTAGATAACATGTTTATTAGTTTAGTGACTCTGTGTGCTGAAACAAACACATTCCTCTGTACTACTGCTGATACCTTCCTTTCCTCTTCTGAACATTAACTCAGGTACAAATGGCCTTAAATGACTTAAGTAAGTCTGGCTACATAGCTATTAGTGCAGATAGGTGTTTTAGTACTAGAGAAGATGATGTGTGTTTGTGTCTGTTTCAGCAATGACTGAGGCAGCAGCTCCATTGGAAAGGTTTAAATGTGACCCTGGGAGTGACATCACCCTGAAGTGTTTGATTAATAAATCTGATGAATGGGACGACCTAACCTGGGATAGGATAAGAGAGACAGGGGTTGATGTCATAGCAAAAACAAAAATAAAAGATGCAAACACATATGAGGTTGAAGGTAACAATGAACATTTCAAGATTCATAGAACAAATGACACTTTTACCTTAAGCATCACACATGTTCAGCCATCAGATTCAGGGATATACTGCTGTATGTGGAAGAAATCAGATGGACGATGCATCATTAGAAATGCAGCTATACTGGTGGTGGCAGGTGAGTGTGACAGGAAAATACCAGGGAATGAATGAACACGCAGAACACATACACTTATGCCTATTTGGTCCTCTACATACAGAAAATGCCCTTTCAACTTCATCCACATCAAGAGTCATTAATAGTCCCAAAAATGAAAGCATATCTACAGATTCTGACCATGGGAGGCCAGAGGGATGCCCAAATCAGAGTATTCTTCTGCAGGCTATGGGAGGGTCTCTGGGCCTGTGTGTGGCTCTGGTTGGGTTTCTGGTCTACCTCAGCTACAAGAGAAGAGTTTGCCAGCACTGCAGAGGTAAGCACTGAAATTATAACCAAACACGCAATCTCAACTGGTTTAATAAACTTGCAATATTTAACCCTTGCATTATATTAAGATTATGTACCTCTTTGTATTGTTCAAATGTCAAATTAAACCTATTTCAACATTGATCCAAGTTAATTCAGTTAAATTATCATATCATTAGTGTTAACGTTTATCTGCAAGATCATGACATTTAGCACCTAGGGACTTTTTTACTGGGCATCTGCACTTACATACTGGACCAACAAATATTGGTAACAGTTTCTATGAACTCAGTATCCATAAAGCTTAATAAATACATTGATAAAGGGTTAGAATGCATTCAGAAAGTATTACTTTATTTTTATTATATTATTAGTGCTCATAGCTGTTCATACATTTTAATGACTGTGCTTATCAGGCATAATACCGTTATCATATAAGGCTTAACAACTTGAAGTGTCACAAAGCACAAAGCATAAAGCTTAAATTTGTTTAATTGTCCTTTTATATGCCTGATTGCTTATGCCAAATAATGAAAAGTTATAAGTGCTCAGTGCATACACTTAGTGAGGTGAAAACATAATTAATCATAAAAATAAATGAGGCACCAATAAAGACAATAAGTAAAGTGCAACAGAGCGTTTATTTTATCCTAAGAGTTGTTATGTTTCCAAACTCAAAGTAGGCCTCTGTGGCGATCTCTTAGCACAAAGATAAATTTCTTTCTGAATATGGACCCAGGTGTTTTTTGGGGAGAAAGTAAAATTACTATAAACATTCACTCTAATAAGGACTTGGATGGCCAAAGTCATGTATGTCTTGGAAAATGGAAATGAAAATGCACACAATGATAGCTCTAATTTGAAATAGGGCAGATGAAGCCACTGTGGAGGTCCTTCAGTGTATCCAACAGCTTCAGTAGCTCACTGTGGAGCTCCTAGACCAACCTGTTGTGAGCTTATTCTAATGGGTTGCTATGGTGTTGCTCTACCTGCTTGTAATGCTGTTGCTTCAGCAGATATCTGATGGACCTAAACATCTTTCAGTACATTGGGATGTGTCCTAATTTTTTTTTTCCATTAACATTTTATTTTTTCACTGAAATTAAGGTAAGGCCATAAAGCATCAGTAGTATTTTACACTGTTGCTTTTACAGTGTATCTACCTAATTAGGTACATTGGTGTAAGTGTAACAATATGTTATATCATGCACTAGTGTTTTTTGTGTACCTACATACTGTCATTACAGTGTATTATGAAGTGCTTGTTATAGTGCTAGCCTGCTTTGCCGAAGTGCTGAATTCTTTGAGGAAGGCAATGGGCTGAACTGAGGCCAAAATAAGGGTGTCCTGAGAATTGATTCGCCCAAAGAAAGTATTATAAGTATTGGCAAAGTATTATAAAAAGCACTTCAGATTACAGTGTAACAATGGTATGTGTACAAAAATGCATTGTGTAAGTCCAACACTAGTACATGATATTACATATTGTTACATAGGCTGTACAACTGCACCTAATTAGGTAGATTCATTGCAACAAATCCAGACAGGTTTATACAGTGCAAGATTATGTGAATTATGTAAACAAAATATTCTCTCTCCTCTCTCTCTCTCTCTCCATTGGATTTCTACAGATAAAGCTAACCAGGTGATGCAGCAACAAAACACAAGTCTGTTAAATCAAAACATCTGCCAGGTACTTGTCAATTCATACCTCTATGTGTTGCTGTTTATTATGAATGGCAATGTTTATTATAATACATTTTACCAATGTCACATATTGTAGTGTTTTGGTGTGAGATTTTACATTATGTCTTCATAAGGTGACTTTTTTCGATGCCCTTTCCCTCATCACAGGATGAGGAGGCACTGACCTATGCCCCCATCCACTTTGCTAAGAAGGGCGACCAGCAGAAGAGTAGGCAGAAGACAACACCTCAGTCACAAGAGGAAACTCTGTATGCTGGTGTGAAATGCTCTTAGTCAAAATACAAACAACACTGGAACATTTCACAGCCAGAAATACTCACTGAAGTTCCCTAATGTCCCTTGCATGTTGTCTCTACCTGTCTGATAGTTGTAGAAGAGCAGAAATATATGAGACATATCTATTCCCACTTTTACACTGCCCTTATCTGTACATAACTGCTCTTAACTGTACATACTGCACATATTTGCACTTCTCATTAGATGCTAAACTGTAATTTGTTACTCTGTATTCATACGTGTGTAATGACAATAAAGTTGATACAATAAAATGGGAGTGACATCACCCCGAAGTGGTGTCATTAATGTTTATGATATGTGTGAGGATGAATATAACAATGTATACAAGCTCATGTCACCCTTATGTTAACCCCTTATGTTTCCAAAAAGCCTACCTTTTTGCCTAAAGTTGACAGTCTTTAACTTGGTACTTTTGCTCTTAAAAATTACTATGGGGCATGGTTGTCTGTGAATTAAGAGGTGATCAGAAGGTGCACTATGCAGGAATTTTCGGTTTGTCTCATAGCAGAATGAAACCTGAAATAACTCACATATGAGCCTTATGAAATCATGTCTGTTATATAATCCACATGTATTGATAAGAATTTGGTGTTGGTATAAGATAAAAAAAACGGAACGTCATAGTTACAGAAAAAAATACTTGCAGACTTGCACAGGGTACCTTCTACCTATTTCCTATCACTTGTCTATATGCTGGAATGTTTTACATCGTCTTCCACAGATGCCTGGATTTTTTGTTTGTTAGTTTGGTATTAGTAAAATGTTAAGTAAGCATAAGCATAAGCAAAAGAGGAAGAAAAGAGGAAGAGAGCTGGATGACCATGGAGAAAGGTGACCACAAAACTGAAACTGAGGAAAATTATGGAGCGTTTTGGAATCGTGGAATTATTTTGGAATTATTATGATGCTCAGCTATAACCATGGATAAATTGTAGTCGATCATGGTATCTACTTTTCCTGCATGACCCCTTGTAGTTGGGTTGTCCCCTTGAGCCGGGGATCTGCCTAAGGTTTCTTCCTTAAGACTTCAACTTCAACTTTAACTTTCAGCTACCATAAGGGAATTTTTCCTTGCCCCTGCTGCTGTGTTCCTTGCTTTAAAGTGCCATAATTCAATGCTACTGCAAAAGGCACTGTATAAATATAATTGAAGTGAATTGAATTATGCATTCATAAAGCCTTATAGCTAATGACATTAGTATTCATAAGTGGTTATACATTCTGTTGACTGTAGTCATAAGGCATTATAATGTCATTATAAACCTTTACAACTTAATGTGTCACAAAGTACTATAAAGTTTCTTTGGGTAGTAAAGCTGATGAATGGGAAGCCCTAACCTGTGATAGGATATGAGAAACAGGGGTTGATACTATGGAAACATACCACTTTACTTATTGCCTGTAAAGGTGTCTTATTGATTTTCATGAGTAAATATGTGCTCATCTCACATTACTTAGAGTATGCACTGAGTCTTTGTAATGCTTCATCATTTGAGCAAATCAAAGGACAATTAACAAATGAAAGCTTTATAATACTTTATGACATTTCAAATTGTAAAGGCTTATGATGAGTACAGTCCTGAGGTTGCATAAACAGCTATGTACACTTATACCATTAGTTATGAGTCTTTATGAATGTATATCATAAGACATTCAGAAAAAGAATGATCATTTCATCACCAAAACAAAATGAAAAACATAACAGTTTGACGTAGGGTTGCTAATTGTTTGTAGGCCTTGTATGGAAATTTGAGAATTGTTTACAATTTTTTGAAGGAAGGAATTTGACAGTCATGTGTCCCCCTCCTTATTAATTAAACAGACCAACCACAGATCCAAATGTGATGCACACAGTTCTATGAATCTACATTGATGTTAATGAGGAACATTCAACCACTCTTTCTGATATTGGTGTTGGTGTGATACGACCTCCTAATGTCTGGTACACAGTCAAGGGGTGGGAACAATTCATATACTTCCTTAAAAGGGCCATTACTCTAGTCAAAAAATATATCAAAAGGGAAGCTTGTCTCAAAGATTATTTTAAGCTTAGTTGATGCAAGATGGATGTGCTGTTTATGGTTGCGGCCCTTGTCTTTATGGGTAAGTGCTGTAAATTAGTTTAAAATAACACCTGGTATTCTATCAACATGTGTCTGACAGAATAATGATGATTCATGCACAAGGTGAAACAGCGGTCATTTTTGCATTATGCAATGGGTATCATTCACAATTTGCTTGCAAAAAGATACATAATGACTGTATGGACAAACATATTACAATTATCACAGAATTTCATGTGGCTGAATTACTGTGGCTGTACCCTCTTTAGCAGAGTAGATAACATGTTTATTAGTTTAGTGACTCTGTGTGCTGAAACAAACACATTCCTCTGTACTACTGCTGATACCTTCCTTTCCTCTTCTGAACATTAACTCAGGTACAAATGGCCTTAAATGACTTAAGTAAGTCTGGCTACATAGCTATTAGTGCAGATAGGTGTTTTAGTACTAGAGAAGATGATGTGTGTTTGTGTCTGTTTCCAGCAATGACTGAGGCAGCAGCTCCATTGGAAAGGTTTAAATGTGACCCTGGGAGTGACATCACCCTGAAGTGTTTGATTAATAAATCTGATGAATGGGACGACCTAACCTGGGATAGGATAAGAGAGACAGGGGTTGATGTCATAGCAAAAACAAAAATAAAAGATGCAAACACATATGAGGTTGAAGGTAACAATGAACATTTCAAGATTCATAGAACAAATGACACTTTTACCTTAAGCATCACACATGTTCAGCCATCAGATTCAGGGATATACTGCTGTATGTGGAAGAAATCAGATGGACGATGCATCATTAGAAATGCAGCTATACTGGTGGTGGCAGGTGAGTGTGACAGGAAAATACCAGGGAATGAATGAACACGCAGAACACATACACTTATGCCTATTTGGTCCTCTACATACAGAAAATGCCCTTTCAACTTCATCCACATCAAGAGTCATTAATAGTCCCAAAAATGAAAGCATATCTACAGATTCTGACCATGGGAGGCCAGAGGGATGCCCAAATCAGAGTATTCTTCTGCAGGCTATGGGAGGGTCTCTGGGCCTGTGTGTGGCTCTGGTTGGGTTTCTGGTCTACCTCAGCTACAAGAGAAGAGTTTGCCAGCACTGCAGAGGTAAGCACTGAAATTATAACCAAACACGCAATCTCAACTGGTTTAATAAACTTGCAATATTTAACCCTTGCATTATATTAAGATTATGTACCTCTTTGTATTGTTCAAATGTCAAATTAAACCTATTTCAACATTGATCCAAGTTAATTCAGTTAAATTATCATATCATTAGTGTTAACGTTTATCTGCAAGATCATGACATTTAGCACCTAGGGACTTTTTTACTGGGCATCTGCACTTACATACTGGACCAACAAATATTGGTAACAGTTTCTATGAACTCAGTATCCATAAAGCTTAATAAATACATTGATAAAGGGTTAGAATGCATTCAGAAAGTATTACTTTATTTTTATTATATTATTAGTGCTCATAGCTGTTCATACATTTTAATGACTGTGCTTATCAGGCATAATACCGTTATCATATAAGGCTTAACAACTTGAAGTGTCACAAAGCACAAAGCATAAAGCTTAAATTTGTTTAATTGTCCTTTTATATGCCTGATTGCTTATGCCAAATAATGAAAAGTTATAAGTGCTCAGTGCATACACTTAGTGAGGTGAAAACATAATTAATCATAAAAATAAATGAGGCACCAATAAAGACAATAAGTAAAGTGCAACAGAGCGTTTATTTTATCCTAAGAGTTGTTATGTTTCCAAACTAAAAGTAGGCCTCTGTGGCGCGATCTCTTAGCACAAAGATAAATTTCTTTCTGAATATGGACCCAGGTGTTTTTTGGGGAGAAAGTAAAATTACTATAAACATTCACTCTAATAAGGACTTGGATGGCCAAAGTCATGTATGTCTTGGAAAATGGAAATGAAAATGCACACAATGATAGCTCTAATTTGAAATAGGGCAGATGAAGCCACTGTGGAGGTCCTTCAGTGTATCCAACAGCTTCAGTAGCTCACTGTGGAGCTCCTAGACCAACCTGTTGTGAGCTTATTCTAATGGGTTGCTATGGTGTTGCTCTACCTGCTTGTAATGCTGTTGCTTCAGCAGATATCTGATGGACCTAAACATCTTTCAGTACATTGGGATGTGTCCTAATTTTTTTTTTCCATTAACATTTTATTTTTTCACTGAAATTAAGGTAAGGCCATAAAGCATCAGTAGTATTTTACACTGTTGCTTTTACAGTGTATCTACCTAATTAGGTACATTGGTGTAAGTGTAACAATATGTTATATCATGCACTAGTGTTTTTTGTGTACCTACATACTGTCATTACAGTGTATTATGAAGTGCTTGTTATAGTGCTAGCCTGCTTTGCCGAAGTGCTGAATTCTTTGAGGAAGGCAATGGGCTGAACTGAGGCCAAAATAAGGGTGTCCTGAGAATTGATTCGCCCAAAGAAAGTATTATAAGTATTGGCAAAGTATTATAAAAAGCACTTCAGATTACAGTGTAACAATGGTATGTGTACAAAAATGCATTGTGTAAGTCCAACACTAGTACATGATATTACATATTGTTACATAGGCTGTACAACTGCACCTAATTAGGTAGATTCATTGCAACAAATCCAGACAGGTTTATACAGTGCAAGATTATGTGAATTATGTAAACAAAATATTCTCTCTCCTCTCTCTCTCTCTCTCCATTGGATTTCTACAGATAAAGCTAACCAGGTGATGCAGCAACAAAACACAAGTCTGTTAAATCAAAACATCTGCCAGGTACTTGTCAATTCATACCTCTATGTGTTGCTGTTTATTATGAATGGCAATGTTTATTATAATACATTTTACCAATGTCACATATTGTAGTGTTTTGGTGTGAGATTTTACATTATGTCTTCATAAGGTGACTTTTTTCGATGCCCTTTCCCTCATCACAGGATGAGGAGGCACTGACCTATGCCCCCATCCACTTTGCTAAGAAGGGCGACCAGCAGAAGAGTAGGCAGAAGACAACACCTCAGTCACAAGAGGAAACTCTGTATGCTGGTGTGAAATGCTCTTAGTCAAAATACAAACAACACTGGAACATTTCACAGCCAGAAATACTCACTGAAGTTCCCTAATGTCCCTTGCATGTTGTCTCTACCTGTCTGATAGTTGTAGAAGAGCAGAAATATATGAGATCTATGGGAATACTGTAAATGAATATCTCTGCCCTGTATTCAGCGAGGGGTCTATGTGAGACTGCGCCTATGTAATGGATGTTCACATGAAAGTACAACAGCACTTGTTTCTCTGGCCATTTTCAACCTACTGCCCTGTTGTTTGAGGTTCCTGATGTCCGTAGGAAGATGCTGTCCATAAGAAAAAGAATGACAAAATTCGGTACAACATTTGACCCAATAGCAGACCGGCAGGTGGTGCAAGGAAATTTAAACTGGTGTTATGCAGGTACAAATTTGTAGTACAAATGTAATATGAAATTATGATTGGCAGAGCAGTGTAACAACAGTGTGCTATTACGTATGTAGCAGCAATCACTAGTAAAATTTCACTTTTTGAAGTTACTACACTTTGGTAGACAGACCGTGTTACCCATATATCTGCTTGCAAGTATACAAGAAAATAAAAATCTAAAGAATAGCCTTTTGTGAGTTAGCATGCATTTTTTAATATCATTTCCATGGCTGTGTAAAAAAGCTGATAACATTGAAACTGATTATGAACAGGTACTGAATTATATTTTCAAGGGTAGGTTGCAAGGTGGCACTTCCTGATACGTCTGATGGAGGGCAATGATCATTGTGGAGACATTTTTTATCAGCACATATATCTTGGTAAAAAAAGACAGCCTCACACACACACCCACACACAAACAAATACAAGGATGCACCAATACCTCTTACCTACAATTCTATACTTTTGCCATCAACTCACACACTGAAATGCCCCCTTGTGAATAATCCTGCATCTAGGATATAATATGAAGCTCAGTGGCATTGTATCCATGCAGTAAAACATCTATGATTAGATACTGTTTTAGACCTTATGGTTCTCACATATTTTGGGACACACAGGTACAGTATATACACATATACATATACACATACATAGAGCTAACTTCCACATGATTTTCCACACAAAAATGTTTAGCATCCAAGGACTGGTCTACTAACTATCAAAAATATTTCCACTACACTGCTTTTCAACTTCTGCTATCATAAAATTCAGGGAAACTTCACAAGATGGTTGGTTGTTTAATGGGGAATTGAAACAAAAAACAGGATCTAATGACTAACTGACAGTGGCAGAGCTAGACTAGGGTGGCCAGGGGTAACCAAGGCTAAAGAAATGTGTAGGCTGTTACTATCTTTGAACATGTCTGAATGACACAGCATAATTTCGTTTCATTTCTGCTCTTCTCAACCTATATTCTTTCCTCTGTGTTTTTAGCCTACTGTGTGGGAAAAACAGGTCTTATTTCAAATTTTGCTTTAAAAGAATTGTTAAATATTTCCCTTTTCTCTCTTTTCACTTGCATGCAAGTGTCTGGTGAACCATTTATAACTGTAAGTAGTACCATTGCAAAGTTCACATTGTGTATTTTAACAAGATATACTGAATGTCAGGCCACAAGCTATGTGAACACTGTGACAGCAGTCCAACAGAGTGTATTGTTTTAGAGAGGAATGCTACTTGCTCAATTGATTAAATGCAGCCAGCAAAGCCTCTGCACCCCTCTTTGATGGGCTCACAGCATGCTCTCCAGCCTCTTCCGTGGCACTGCTCCACTAACTCCTGGTACTTGGACTGCTTTCGCTCGTTCGCCTCCTCAATATGGTCCACCTATGGCACTGTCAGTTCTATCAATAGGATTTACCTTGAAGAGATTGAGGAAAGCACAATGTCTGGCCTCAAGGATATTGTTGTGATGTGAGTTGGCAACTTGAGTTGCTTGCCTAAGTCTGTTCTCAGGTCACAGTCTGATGCTGAATTGAGGAGGCTGGCTGCTGCTTTGGGCTGTGATTGAGACTGCTCTCCAGCCCTGACGAAGGTGATATTCCTCTTGTCATGGTGTTGCTTTGCGTTGTTGTTGGCTACAGTCTTACAGTCTGAAGAGATGGCTTCAGGAGCTACCTTCAACAGCTGGTCATGCCACCAACAATAACAGCCCTCTGCATTTGGGTAACTGCTGAGGATGTGCTCAAGGGGAATTCTCCGAGAGCATCGCAAACAAGCTGGAGAGTCACCCTTGCCCCAGAGATGGAGGTTTGTGGGACTGGGCAGGACAGCGTACACAGCCTGGACCATGAACTTGATTCACTAGGGTTCTGCCTAGGGTCTCTGCCCAGGACAGCTTCCTCTCCAGCGCCTCGCCATTCTTCGATTTTATCCACTTTCAGTTTTGTTTGCTCTGACCCAGTGTTTCATATCCTGCAAATATAGTAACCGTGGAATCTAAGCTAGAGGCAACCGAGAGTCTTCATTCAGCCCTTAATGAGCCATTTAATCATTGAAGTGACTACGAAGCTGATCAATTAACCCAAAAAAGTTGCCTGGTTGCCTTTAATTCTAAGGCACAGTTGCACGGTTGCATGATTGGGAGCTAGTCCTTACATCATGTTTTTACTGTAGAACCTCTCCATTTGCCAGTGATTTGACTGCCACAAATGTTCACACGTCTTGAATCTTGCTGTGGAGTAACACTCTACCACTTTAAAATGCACAGATACCAAACCTGTATCAGTGTTATAAGAATTCAATTAATGTGTTTACTGTGTGGGAAGTTAATGCAAGGAACAGAACTATAATCTGCCATGTGAGAAAAAAAGGTGAGCATGTCACTTTTTTGTCATTCTCTTTGTCCTGTCCTTTCTCACCAATTCTCAGTTGTATAGATATGAAGACATTATAAAGATATATACCAAACACACACACGCACAAAAATCACACAAGAGAGAAATGACACTAGGACATTACACTAGGACACTCCCAATCCTTCTCCCCCTCTGTCCCATTTCTCTCTCAGTCCACCCTTTGCTCTCTATCCCCTGTCTGTCATCTGCTGGTGATCATAGCCTCTGCGTCTCTGTGCTGTCTGAGTGTTTGAAGCTAATCTGGCCGGGCCATCTCTGCCCAGGCCTGTCCCGCTTGCCAGGTAACCTTTACACAGGTGTGCCCCGTCCCCAAAACCCCCATCGCATAGCCCGCAGAAACCCAGATGGCTCGACACAGGGACTCACTTCACCACTCATATTTATGTGTGTGTGTATGTGTGTATCTAGATGTGTGTGTGTGTGTGTGTTATGGACACACCCTGACACAGATGGAGTAAGGGTAACCAGCGGACTTATTTACCAGCCACCAAACACAGTGATAAATCCACAGCAAACAAAAGATACCCAAAGTATAGCAGGCAGCCAGTCTGAACAAACAGAGAATAAGATCAGCACAGCAAACAGTTAAAAACAGGAGGGCCTAGCAAACAGTGGAGCATATTGGTGATCAAGTACAATAACAGTCCAAACTAGGAGCATAGCTTGACCAGAACAAACAGGAAGTAACACAAAGGACTAGGACTTGGACTAGGACTACTATAGCAGGTATTGTAGAGAAAAGGTCTGTGTGAGTAGTGGGTCTGCCATATTAAAAATGAACAATGTATATCCATCTCAAGATGAATGATAACAGAAGTTGAAAAGAAAGTAAACATAGCGAGCAAAGGCCCTCTCAGCGGTACCTGCACAAACAAACATTCAGTGTGCAGCTGTTTCTTGTTGAATTAAATGTTTTGCTGTGTAACATGCATGTTGAACTCAACTGTGGTGTGGCTATGACTGCATGATATGGTGTGATGTCATGATATTTCTTGTTGGTCTACACATCTCTTTTTCTGCCTGTGTCTCTCTCCCTCTGCATACAAATGATGCATACAGACACACATACACCTTGATAGAATGTAAATTGTAGACATGGCATCAAATGACCAATTTTTGTCTATTAATTCTGAATGTATACGTTAATAAACAATTTAGTAGTATCTGATCTAATGACAGCCCAGTGCTATATATAGACACTGGAAAGAAGAATCTACATGTGACACTAGAAAGGCTTAGCTGGTTTTACCCATTTAAAAAGTTTTTTTCTGACGCAAGTTGAGCTGAGGTAAAATAATTGATGCTATTCTATACTGTTACAAATGTCATGTCGTTTGTTTATATTGTGGTAAATGTCTTACGTTTACAATGCTGCAAATGTGTACCTAGTTTTATTGTTTCCCAAATGCCGTTTACCACACTGTGTCTTTGTAAGAACAAATACACATATACAAACATATGCACACACACAAAAAAACACTCTTTTTCAACAAACAAATAATTAGGTCCGTATCCAATCATTCATTCACAGTCCCTCTCTTTCCCTCTCTCATCGTGTACTGTACACACAAACACATTAGTGTGGCATCAACAAAAAACCCTACAAAACACAAACACAGCTCAAAAGGACATTGTGTTTGCTAATTGGTCTTCAAAATATATTTCAGAGTGTAAATACATATGCATGGAGAGAGAAAAAGAGAGACAGAGAAAGAGATATGACTGTTTCTGGGAAACAGATGGGTAATCCTTGAAATGTCTGGTGGAGGTCAGTGATCAATGTGGTGACATTTTTTTTACACACATACACTGACACACACACACACACACACACAAATACACAAAGACACACCAGCACAGACCCACACACGCAAATGACCTAATTCAGCTTATTATTTGTTGATGTTTTTTCTGAGAAATGTTTAGTCCAACAACAACAGCGACAACAAATGAAAGGAAGATTTGAGAGAAACACAGCCAGGGCAACATTGCTCTAGATGAACAACCTTGGACAAAAGACTGTGGTATTCTCTCTCTGTCTCTTTTTCTTTCTCTCTCTCTGTCTCTCTCTCTCTCTGAGTGTGTGTGTGTCTGGCCCATAGATGTCATGTGGCTGTAGACACGTCCTCTGGCCTCATTAGATGGTTAACTCAGAGCTCACTCACTGGAAGTCTCTCTCTCTCTCTCTCTCTCTCTCTCTCTGTGTGTGTGTGTATGTGTGTGTGTGTGACAGACAAAGCAGGAGTGTGTGTATGTGTATGTCCAGTTCAATGGACACGTCCTCTGGCCTCATTAGGTGGTTAACACAGTGCTCACTCAACCATGAGAAAGAGAACACACACAGGGAGAGAGAAAGTGTGTATGTGTGCATGGATAAGTATGTGTGTTTCTGTGTATGTGTGTGTATGTGTGTGATAAAAGATAAAAAGGAAGTTCTCTAATATGACTATTATGTTAGAGAACTAGACCCTTACCTGTGTCCAAATACATTTCCATCTACACCACAGACAGAACTGAAACAAGGAAAAGACAAGTAAAAATGAAAGAAGGAGAAAAGAAAAGGAAGGACAAGAAAAAAAAAAAACGGGAGGCGGAGGAGGAAGGGGGGGAGGCTGGGGCACTGGGCACGTTAACAGAGAGTGACGTTGCCGGCCACGACCGCTTGCTAATTATGGCGGCAGTGTCAGCGGGTCTCGGAGAACAATCCTGTGATTGTTGTGTGAGATGATTGTCCGATGGGCCGAGGGGCTCCATCCATTATACTCCTCTAGCAAACCCTACCCCACCCCCAACCTCAGAGAACGAGGGAGCAGGGAGAGGTGGGGGGAGAGCAGGAGACTGGGAGAGAGAGAGAGTGGGAGGGACAGAGAAAGGGACATAGAGAGACAAGGAGAGAGAGAGAGAGTAAGAGTGAGTGAGATAGAGAGAAAGAGAGGGAGTGAGTAAGTGAAAGAAAGGAAGGGTTGAGATAGGCCAGAGGAGAGGAGGCCAGAGGAAGGGCAAAGGAATGAGAGAGAAGGAAAAAGGAGAGAAAAAAAGGATGAGAGAGAGAGAGATCACACAAATGCATGGGACACAGAGGGGACACAGAAAATTCCAGAAGATCCTTTGTGACATAACGAGCTGGGTCTCTATGGTTTACTGATTGGGCTTCAACTCAGTTGATACCATGTTAAAACTTTCTTTCTGTGGGCTGTTTCAGACCTGTACAGGGTCCTATGGGTGTCAATGCAGTATGCTATATATCTAGGGCATTTCATTTTATTTCAAATCATGGTAAATCTTGTGGTTTTATGCTTTATTCATGTTGATGATAGCTCGTTACTGCAAAGGCACCTCACACTCTGTTGTGTACTCTCTGTGTGTACTCTCTCTCTCTGAGGCCGTCCACACGGCAACATTCCCGTATTTTTATTTCGGGTTGAAAAAAATCTGTGTCCACACACGAGCCAGAGCAAAAAATATCCGCGTCCTCACGACAACGGAACACTGAGTGAAAACGATGTAATACATATTCCACATCTATATGTGCCACTGTAAACAGATACAGCCAGGGCCACTGGACACACCAACACCGGAGAACGCATGCGCGTAAAGCACAAACACAACTCCGTTGTCCTCCATTGTTTTTACCACTTGTTGTGTGCCGGGGTCTTCACTGCTCTTCTGGTCACGTGGCGGTGACAGATTGGCGACGTCATCATTTTCAAAAAGCTGCGTTTTGCTTGTCCATACAGCAACGAAACGACTGCGTTTTCAGAATTTTCCACTCTTGAACCCGTTTTCAAAAAACTTCATTTTAGGTCACCCAAAACACCGGCGCCGTGTCGACGCAAGGCCAAAACGCATAGAAACTCTCCATTTTACCAGAAAAACGTTGCTGTGTGGACGGCCTCTCTCTCTCTCTCTGTGTGTGTGTGTCTGTGTGAACTCTCTTCCTCCTCATCATCTTTCTTCCTCTCTTTCTTTTCAACTTCTCTCTGCTCACCTCATTAATCCTCCCTCCCTCTTTTCTCTTTCCATTGCATAAGCAGTTTCTTACTTAATGTGATTTTAACTGTTCTGCGTACAACACTGACCGCCCAGGAACTTCCTTGTTATGGCTAGCATATCACTCTGCCACACCCATGACAACTTTGTTTGGACCTTACCTCACATTGTTTACAGAATGAGTCTCTTTTGGGATAGCCGCACTAGCCGGACCGGACCTATGTGTATTTTGCAATCAAGATTCCATCTTAGTGTTACAGTATATTTAAGTGACAGGGCTGGAAGATAGTTTCAGTATATACTGACTCTGCATAATGCATTGGCTTAAAAATAGCATATCACAAGCTCTTATGAAGCTTGCATAAACAGTGAAGTCTCCAAAAGAGGCTAGAAATCTGTCCACAAGACCCAAACACTTCATACTCCCTCAGCTGCTCTTAAAATACAGTCACGGTTCAAGCAATGGCCATCTATCGTCCAGGCCTTGTTGCCTTTGCTGTACATCTGCTGCCCTTAAATCTTTATCATACATACAGTACACTCATAGCATGTATACATTCGAGAGATATGGCACTCATAGCATGGGTACATTACAGCGATATGGCAGTGTTCTCCTGGACAACATGCCAAGGAAAACCATGGAAGAGGGAATGAATTGTTTTTCACAAAGGACATTAAGTACAGTGGGTTTTTTTCAGTAACATGAGTGAAAAATGTGCCTTTTAATAACTAAAATGCATGCTTGTTGTGTTTGGTGGAATTTTTATCACATCCAATCAGCAAACAGAGGGAGGCATTGTGAATCCTGAGCTAGAATGCTTTCAGTCAAGGCAGGCTATAAGTCAAGGGCTGATCCAATCTTATTAAACCTTCACACCAGCAAGCAATCATTTCTCACTACCGAATGGCCAGACCCTGTGTACCAAGTGTATCAAGTGTAGACAGAGGGGCTGGTTTATTACCAGGCTAGCGTTCTGTGAACCTTTGATCTAGGTCTGTATCATGATAATCATCTTAACATTTCAAACTAAACTCTTTAAAAACAAAAAAAAGAAATATAGCTTTGAGGCAGTTTCGTATCTGAGTGAAAAGGACGGGTCAATGGTACGCCTTTCTGTTTTCTGGGGGTGGTTGAGCTTTGGTATGCCTTTCTGTTCTGTGGCTGTCACACAATCATATTTAGAGATCTGTGTGTGACTGTTACTGTCCTACGCTACGGCATCCAAATATTACACACACATACACGCACACACACACACACACTCTCTCTCTCTCTCTTTAGTAGTACTCTAGGCATTGTCAGGTAAAGTCCTGACTGATTCTCATCCCTTCAGCAGTAACACCAAAGATCACTGAATACTGACCAAGATAGAGCAACATAATATCTTACAATGGGAGCAAATGTGAATAGTTCCAGTCTGCATAAGTGGGAGTGTCACGTAACATCACAATACAAACTTTTCAATGATCTTCTGTATCAGCGTATTAGGGCTCAACTCATGTGCTCCTGTGTGTGTGTGTGTGTGTATGTGTGTGTGTGTGTGTGTGTGTGAGTGAGACTGAGAGATAAAGAGGGAGATATGAGCATGCAGTATGTGTGAATTGTTTTGCAAGTGTTACTGTGACCATGTATAACTGAACCTTTAGTCTAGTTCAGAAACATGCTGACATCTGCAGCTCCGTAGCTCCATCTCCACATGCTAACCACATCCCTATGCAACACTGGCATCAGCAGCAGTTCTTCTGCTATAACAGGGACTTAGCCACTGGAGCTGGTCTTATAGTTTTTCACAGTTGCTGAAACACTACAGTCTATTCTCTGAATCTAATTCTCAAATGCCTGAACACATTTACTGAACTAATCTCTTATTTGGCAAAACCTTAGACTACTTTCACCTAGGGAGGTGCATTTTGTAAAATGTATTAACACTTTTTGCAAAACCCTAAACACATTGCATTTTGATACACTTCTTAATTAAATTGTTAACATAATTAAAGCACAGATGTCACCATTTAAACAGTACAACTCAAAATCTCCAAGAGGGAAGTTTGTATCTTATTGTTCTCCTTTTGAACCTCACAGTGGGCTGAGTGTGAACTGCCTGCTTATGTTCTGAGACAAGAGAATAGACAGAAGTAGTGAGCTGAGGGAGACCCACAGTGGAGGTAGAGAGGATTGATTATTTATCTATTAATTGTCCTTTATTAATATTGTTTATTACAGGGCCTGGTCCTTTGATCCCACTGCATACAACTTTAATTAAAGTTCTTTAACTCCTAACTGTCCCAAAGCCACTCCATTAAATTACAACACGCTCATAACTACCTTTTTTTTACCATTGTCAGGTTAACTGTATCGTCTGGACTGATGCTCACCCCCTCAACAGTAACAGATCCACCCTCTGTAGGTCTAATCCTGGCCTGTGTAAGGGGACATGTTCAATCCTCTAAGGAGTGAATGTGAGTCAATGTGTCTGCATGACTGTGTTCAGCAGCAAATGTAATGGTAGTGAACACTGAGCTTATTGTTTGCCATTAATTACTGGAGCTGCTGAATTGTGAAGAGAAAGAGTGACTCTTTGGTAGAGTAGGATTTGTCTGTGTGTGTGTGTCTGTGTGTGTGTGTGTGTGTGTGTGTGTGTGTGTGTGTGTGTGTGTGTGTATGTGTCAGTCCACATTTCTGCACATGTGTGAGTTGTATATATGTACATTGAACCTTGCAGTATTAGGCAGTGTCATACCACATGGTTCTGCTAATGAGTGAGTCTCATGAGTGAGTCTCAAATGTTAAACACATCTGCCTTCTACATAGATGCAAACAACAGTATGTGGGTAATAAGTAGAGGCAGGGACTTGAGCTTTTCACACATCAACTGACCACTTAGAGGAGCTTGCACAGTTTGTTTTGTGCTTGAAACCCCAGTGCTGCTCAAGTGTGAGCATGCTTACATTTTCTCTGACAGTGAAATACAGACAGAGCTTGTGACCTAAAGTTAGAGGGGCACAATCCTGTTTCAAAGTGCCCAACCCTTTCACCTTACAACTATAGACTCATGTGAGACTACTTCCAGACTACTGCATTGAGATAAACGACATACACACACACTTGCCTTCCAATGCTCCTTGCATAGTCAGATTAAATGCCCCCATGCAAGATTTATACCTTACTGTAATATACAAGGTTCAAAGTCATTTTGATGGTGAATTTATAAAATTTGAGATGCTGGTATAAAATGCACAAATTTGGCAACTGAATGGGGAGCTCGATAGCAGCAGCAACAACAACTACTGACCACCTATGAGCAATCTGTGCTCAGACAAGCACAGAGAATTTTATGTGATGCGACCCATGTCTTACCCTGATTACCAATTTTTACCATCTGGCTATGGAGTATTTCACTGTAGGCTGAATCACTTTAGAGTCAGAGTTTTAAATGCCACAGGGGTTGTGCAATGCTGTTATTGATCATAGTGGTTTAATAGTTATATTTGTGTGTGCGCCTTTGGATCACTTGTCAAGGTTGTGACGCATAATGTACAATATGTAGCCTGTGGCTTACATTTTGTATGTGTCTGTATGGGTATTGTTATTTATTGTTCATTCTCCATGTTAGCAGCCAGTACTGAGGTCCAACATAATTTTTCACTAGGGGGAAAATCGTCTCTAATACAACAACAACAAAAAGGATCTTTAACTGTAGTCCTGACTGAAGCTGTAGAGTGTGTTGTGGATTTTTGAGTCTCCTCTTTCTCATGCTAGTCAGGCTGAAAACTCTTCCTCTGTATTTTCTCTTTTCTTTTCTTTTTGTGTGTTTCTTGTCTTTTTGAGTGTTTTCTAAGAAATACAATTCTAGTGCAGTTCCATATAAGAGCAAAAAGTATGGGTACAAAGAAATGACTTTTCTTTGAGCTGTAATTTTTGGTTGTTGGTTAACGTTGGTTAACCATAGGAAGTTTGAACATTATGTTTCTTATTGTAACCCTTCCTGACAGTTATCTGTCAGTGCCATGCGAAGATGGATGCAAAGAGACTTCAGAGCTTCAGCTTCCCTGCACAGTATGGTGCAGTATGGACTATCCAGTATGGAGGATAGTCACCGCCTTAGGGATCACAGGAGGGGAGAGGAAGACGGTGGGTGGCAGCAGAACGAGCCTCTTTCTGGCTCTGGAGCAGAAGGAAGGAGCTGAGCTGGAAGCCAGGAGAAAGTTGACAGTGACTGGCCGTCACTTCCCACCCACCGACTGGAGGGATGCCCAGGAAGCTGGGTACCACCTGACTGCATCTTCTCTTGGCGGAAAGCTCTAATCACTAAGTGACTGAAGATGAAGCATCTTCACATTGTAAGCGGAGTCAAAGCAGGCAAGCATGTGGAAGGGGCCCTGTCATGTTAAAATGGGGACTGGCAGCAACAGCATTGTTGGCGTCAGGCATTACATTCTTCGACAGGGGAATACACAGTGAAAGACTCTCCATGAAGACTCATGTGTGGCTAAGTAAAAGTTCTCTGACTGTTACTGTCCTACGCTACGGCATCCAAATATTACACACACATACACGCACACACACACACACACTCTCTCTCTCTCTCTTTAGTAGTACTCTAGGCATTGTCAGGTAAAGTCCTGACTGATTCTCATCCCTTCAGCAGTAACACCAAAGATCACTGAATACTGACCAACTTTTCAATGATCTTCTGTATCAGCGTATTAGGGCTCAACTCATGTGCTCCTGTGTGTGTGTGTGTGTGTATGTGTGTGTGTGTGTGTGTGTGTGAGTGAGACTGAGAGATAAAGAGGGAGATATGAGCATGCAGTATGTGTGAATTGTTTTGCAAGTGTTACTGTGACCATGTATAACTGAACCTTTAGTCTAGTTCAGAAACATGCTGACATCTGCAGCTCCGTAGCTCCATCTCCACATGCTAACCACATCCCTATGCAACACTGGCATCAGCAGCAGTTCTTCTGCTATAACAGGGACTTAGCCACTGGAGCTGGTCTTATAGTTTTTCACAGTTGCTGAAACACTACAGTCTATTCTCTGAATCTAATTCTCAAATGCCTGAACACATTTACTGAACTAATCTCTTATTTGGCAAAACCTTAGACTACTTTCACCTAGGGAGGTGCATTTTGTAAAATGTATTAACACTTTTTGCAAAACCCTAAACACATTGCATTTTGATACACTTCTTAATTAAATTGTTAACATAATTAAAGCACAGATGTCACCATTTAAACAGTACAACTCAAAATCTCCAAGAGGGAAGTTTGTATCTTATTGTTCTCCTTTTGAACCTCACAGTGGGCTGAGTGTGAACTGCCTGCTTATGTTCTGAGACAAGAGAATAGACAGAAGTAGTGAGCTGAGGGAGACCCACAGTGGAGGTAGAGAGGATTGATTATTTATCTATTAATTGTCCTTTATTAATATTGTTTATTACAGGGCCTGGTCCTTTGATCCCACTGCATACAACTTTAATTAAAGTTCTTTAACTCCTAACTGTCCCAAAGCCACTCCATTAAATTACAACACGCTCATAACTACCTTTTTTTTACCTGTACTCCTGACATTGTCAGGTTAACTGTATCGTCTGGACTGATGCTCACCCCCTCAACAGTAACAGATCCACCCTCTGTAGGTCTAATCCTGGCCTGTGTAAGGGGACATGTTCAATCCTCTAAGGAGTGAATGTGAGTCAATGTGTCTGCATGACTGTGTTCAGCAGCAAATGTAATGGTAGTGAACACTGAGCTTATTGTTTGCCATTAATTACTGGAGCTGCTGAATTGTGACTAGAAAGAGTGACTCTTTGGTAGAGTAGGATTTGTCTGTGTGTGTGTGTGTGTGTGTGTGTGTGTGTGTGTGTGTGTGTGTGTGTGTGTGTGTGTGTGTGTGTGTGTGTGTGTGTGTGTGTGTGTGTGTGTGTGTGTGTGTGTGTGTGTATGTGTGTATGTGTGTGTGGTTCTGCCAGCACCACAGCTGTCATCACCTCATTGTGTCCCCAATTACCCATAATTACCTCTGGCAGGACTAGATCCAGTGAAGCGGCGCGCACTGAGACCAAACACTCTTGGGTCTGCAGTCCACACACACACACACACACACACACACACACACTGACACACAGACATGAGTGTGACAGCCCAGTCACACAGTACCTCCTTACAGCTGAACTCATGACCCCATAGTCCCCCCACACAAAGACAAACACACAGACACACTCTCACCCACACAATTATACACAAACACACACAACACACACATGGACATACACACACAGGCATAGGGGCTGCACAAAGCCTTTAAAAAAACTGACAATGAATAAGGAAAAGAGAAAAGTGGAGAAAAAAGGGAATGAGAATCAGACAGAATCAGAACTTAAAGGCAAGGGAGAAAGAAACAAACCTGATGGGGGTTTTCCAAGGGGATTTTAGGAGCTGAATTATTCAGTGATCCACACAGAGATACCGCTATTGGATTGATGCTTTTTTGTGAAGATTTGGAGGGAATGGGGTAACACACAAAATCCATTTCAAACACACACACACTCACACACACACACACACCAACATAGACACACACACGCAAAGACACAAGCATCCACACACACAAACATGCAAACACACAAGCATGCACACACACACATACACAGGTGAAATAGTGCATGCACATGCACAGGTAGTTTGCCATAGTCGATGAGGCTAATCTTTGCATAGGCCAGACAAGCTCCTTTTATTGCACTGGTCAGTCTGAGTGAGCCAAGTTTACAGCCACTGGCCATTTCTTAATCATGTTTTACTACTCTCCCATACACACACACACACACACACACACACACACACACACACACACACACACACACTGGAGGCCCATACAAAAGCAGTGCTACAGAAAATAAAGTAAGCAGAAGGAGAGGCACAAACATCAACATTTGTGTATATCACCTTTATGGCATCAGTTTACACTTTTTACCCATTGCTTGAATTATAGACACATGCTTAAACTAAAGTAACAAAACTTGAAGGTGTTACTATAACTTAAACAAAGTGTAACCATACCTTAAACATTTGCTCCTGCCCACTATACACTATTTCATGCATAAGACATTTTGTTTCAAAAATGAAACCTCAAAGTATGAAAACACATCTATTCAAAATGCAAAACACATTGGGTAATTGAAAATACTTGGGCACATACTTACTTACAAAACTGGACACCAGTCAGCCAGCTACAAAAAGGTCTCAGTTACAGTTTTTTTTTTCCTGAATGCTTGTAAGCGTAATACTTAGAGGAGTGGAAGAGGTGTAGAAATAATGAGGAAAGGGACAAGAACCGTGAAGTGAAAAAATTGAGAAAAGTATCAAATATAAAAAAAAAAGTTATATTTCACTTTATTTCACATGGCCCCTTCTCTCTCATATACCGTAGGCCTGTACTGAAATACATGTAAACACCCATCCACAATTTGCACATTTAGATACCTGTACATATGAATGTTACTAAGCTACATGCTACATAGCTACAAAGCTATAAGCTACTGAAAACTGACATGCCCTGCACACAGAGTAAGCAAAAGCCAAATGTGTTTTCCATTTTTACTGTCAGTGTGCTTTGTGTGCATATTGCTATTGTATTATGGGCTGTGTGTACTGTTGTGTACAAAATACCATTTTGAAAAGAGTGTGACCAGTTTAGCAAAAAGTGCTTTTGCAAGTCATTTATGGTGTTTTGCTTGTTGGGTGAAAGGTTTTATTTGTGTGTAGAGTTTTGCAAAAATAGCCAAAAGTTTCAAAACCTGTGCCTAAGCAATCAGGATAAAACTGTAAGCCAGTTTGAGAACTGTGCAAGTATGGAGGCAGGGAGAAGGAGAAGTAGAGGAAGAGGAAGACAGAGAGAGAGAGGAGGAGGACGTGGTCGAAGAGGCCATGCATGGACCATTACTGTATTTCTGATGACATTAGAGCAATGTTGTTGGACCATGTTATAAACCATGGCCTGACTATAAGGGAAGGTGGGTAGAGAATCCACCCTAATCTGATAGGGCTTTCCATACACAGTACCTGCTCTACTTTACTCAAGTCTACATGCTTTGGTACCGGGTTGTTTGTGTTTTCATTACAAAACAGAACCACTTCAGCATGAATGAAGTGGGTGGGGTGCGCCAAGTCAAATGCAAGTGAATGGTGGTAACTATGTGGCAACACTCCTATGTGTAACAGCTTTATTTTGCTCTTTCAACTTAAACTAATGTCAGTAATATTGCTGGTTGTCATTCAGTAAAATACCACCACTGTTCAATTTAAAACATTACATTAGCTAGTTCACAAGTGTTAGCTCACTAACATCTACATAGTAAGTGGTAGGTGCCTGACCTATAATAAAGTTAATTTTCTCCAAATCCTAACAGGAACAACTTACACTATTAGGCTTGAAATGATGCCAAACACTTGCAAATTATGACAGATGAATCCACAAAAACCTCAATAACTCCACAAAGACATATTTAATATATATTATATATTAGAATTAGAATAAAATTCTACATGTATCCTATTCACTTCATTGCAACGAAGCCCAGGAAGTAAACAAACGTTGGCATACATTGCCTCAGCTTCTCGCTCTGCTTCAACCCTCTCTAATGGTGCAATGTTCTCAAAAGAAGTGCAGCAGTTCAGATTAATGGCTTGGAATATTTTATTTGACAAGGGATAACCAAAATACATTCAAAGTTGACTAGACTGGACAGGCAAAGTTGATTCTCCTGCACATAGTCTAAACTTGCAAGTAGTCTGTTCACGTCACGTTTTAGTATTGGCTCAGCACAGATAGAACCTGGCCAAAACAGGTATGAAAAATCATAACAGATACCAGGAACAACTCCCAGTGGAAACACAAAAAAAGCAAATAGAGTTGAGTTGAGCAGAGTAGTGCTTAAACAGTGTAGTGGAGATGGAGCATAAGCTGTTCCACAGTTACATTCCGACTGGAAAACAGGTAGGCTATGTCTTCAACTCTCTACTCTACTCAGATGTATCTAGAGTATTTACAGTACTGTACCATTTCACATTGCCATATCACATTTACTGTATTTCAGGGTGGCTAAATGGCCAAATTTGGCAAAACGTGTTCAAGAAAAGGGCAAAAACTGTAAAATATCTAAAATCATGAAATCCATGTAGTTTAAATGAATGCTGTATCCATGTAGTTCTGCATTTGTAGATCAGCTTTCAATCTGAAGGATTCATGGAATCACATGACACATGCAATATAAACAAACAAGTTGGAAGTTGGAATGTTTCTCTTTCTTTTGCGTTCCCTCTCTCTCTCTCTCACACACACACACACACACATACACACACACGCACACACACACACACACACACACACACACACACACACACACACACACACACAACCCTGACCCTCTTCTGTCCTCACCTGCAATAGTAATTTTGTCACATCATAAAACACACTCACACCGGAGTAAAACATGTTTTGTGTGTGTGTGTTCACATATGTGTGTGCACAAGTGTCAGTATGTGTGTCCATGTGCACTCTAGGTGTGTGTGTGTGTGTGTGTTTGTGCTGATAGTTAATCGTGGGAAACTTTACTTCTGCTTACCTTATATTCCTGTGAGGTTATGAACATATGCTATGTATTCACAGACACACATAAACACACACACATAGACACACACACACACACACACACACACACACACACAGACATAGGGTCATAGAGAATAAGGGAGTCTTTGTGTTGCAATATGCAGTTGCCATGTGTTTTTGTTAATTTTTGTTTTGTGTATTAGAAATATTGGCTCAAAAATGCAAAAAAGCACACAGACAAAAAGAGAGAAAGAAAGAGAGAAAAGCAAGTAATAAAACAAGAAAGAAAGAAAAGGAAGAAATACAGAAGGGCCTTCTTGAAGGCCCGGTACAGTAACAGGAAAGCAGTGTCACTCTGACCCAAAGGAGCCCAGTAAAGAAAAGAAACACACATCCTCCGACACCACAGGCCTGTCCGGTGCACTCCATCAAGTCAGCCTCCACTCCATCCCTCACTCGGCCTCGCCGGAGGAAAGGAAAGAGGACGGATGCCGCACGGACCACCAAAGGGGATTGTCCTCCTCCACATCCTCTGGTGACGTCATGTCGGTGTCTTTAACATTGTACAAGGACACACAAGACACGCAAAGACCCATGCCGTCACACACACACACACACACACCATAATGCCTTAGTCTTTCAATTATTTGGACTGAGTGAATTCATTAAAAGCAGTAGCCTGAGAACATAACATGCTTTTACATGCCTGGATGTACATGCTTGGATCACTGTGTGTGTTTGTGTAAAGAGAGAAAGAGAGAGAGAGAGAAATTTAATAGGAAAAGCCAGGACCACTTTTTCTCTTGTAATTATGGGATGCCCCCATCCCCCATGTTTCATTTTCTAAACAATTTTTCCACCTCAATTTTAAGCGACATCCTTAAATGGTGGAGTGGTCTAAATTAAGGGTCGCTGTGGCAATCTGGATCCTATTTAAGCCATAAAGAGTTAAGAGCAGAGAGCGATGGAGACAGAAGGAGAGAGGGAGGAAGAGAAAGAGAGTGCATGTTGCTGCTGCTACCACCAAAAGGCTAACTATTTCCATGTGTCACTACTTTTTGCTCTCTCTCTCTCTCTCTCTCTCTCTTTCTCTTTTCCTTTATTCCCTCCCTCATGTCTGATTGACACTGAAACATACAAAACACATGCATACTGAAGCAAGTATTATGCATACTAAAACAAATGAGGATGGAGACTAATGTATACTCCCATAAATAGATGACGTAATAACATCCTAAAGGGGAGTGGATCGTCTTGAGTGTAATGGCCAGCACAGTGGGGAGACCAGGGGATCAGACACAAATTATCCAGATTAGGCTGAGCAGTGCTGTATGCTGGCATTTTCTTGAGGCTATGGAAACAACAAAATGATGAAAGCCATTGCCAATGAGCTGTTTGGGAATCCTTTTTCAAATACTCAGCCATAACTGTCCCGACTTTTGACCAGAATGCAGTGTGAACAGTGCAATGTGTATATGTGCACATTAGCATTTAAAACAGGCTCTTATTGCATCAGATCTACAGCAAAGTAACATTAGTTGTTGCAGTGTTCAATGAAAAAATTAGGACCCAACGCCTGAACCAAAGCAGAAGAGTGTGCTTGTCTGTGCTTCCCTTGACATAAACTTTGCTGTTTGGATAATAACAGCATTTTTGGTCAGCTCTTTTTTTCTGTTAGACAACAGCCACTTCATATTTTTTGGAAAGAATGTGTCTGCCTCATATCTCTCAACAGTGAGGAGCTGCTCTTTCAATTTAGTTTCAAATTAGTTTTTTCTTTTTTAAATTCTATTCCAAATGTGATCCTGGGCTATTTTTAGAGATTTGAGTGACTCAGTGCTGCTTGAAAGTAAGTGGTTCAAAGCTCTTCTGGGTTTCAGTTTAATGCAAGGCCAACTGACAAACAAGGATTAGCTTTATGTGAAAATGTGGTAGGCCATATGCCATTGATGCCATTTGCTTCCTGTTAGTTAGCTGTTCCTAACAATGGCATGATGTTTGAATGGTGGTATGCATGAAGTGGAACTGAAATTCATTCATTTCAAAGTTTTGTGATCCCTCTCTCCACTCCTTCCTCTCTTTGCCTTGTTTCCCTTTTTTCTCTGCACAAGCTCAAAGGGAGCTTATTTAGACCCATACTCAGGCCAATCATAAGCCTGCTATTGAAGCACCCCTCCCACCCTCTGGCTCTGATTGGTCAATCCAGTCCCTACATATGTTGTTGTTTTAAAACATTGTGAGTCATTAAGGTAACAGTTGTTTATGGCAATAAAAAGCAGGAATGTCAGAGTG
>JAIFZK010000008.1:20800000-20805000 GCA_027481765.1 Tenualosa thibaudeaui
AATATATTCCAGAATCTACAAGCGCCTTTTCACTTCCTTGATTTATATGCATGTGGACCAAGAAGAAGCATTTGGACTAACAAACTCAATACAGTTGATTGATAGCTACCACTTTTCACAAAATTCACATCCCCTTTGACTTTCGAGGTGGATTCTACCATTAAGGCTCCTCCATTAAGATAGAATGTCTCCCCTGTAATTGTGTCCATAGGGTAGGCTGGTAAACAGGACCTTAGTAAGATGTACCACACAAACAAACATGAAAGAATGGAAACTAACTTAAAGGAAGTGTGTGGAATTGGTGGCCATCCTATGTTTGTGTGTGTGTGTGTGTGTGTGTGTGTGTGTGTGTGTGTGTGTGCATGTGTGTGCGTGTGTATTTATGTGCAGGTTGTGGTGAGTTTGTGACACTGTATGTGTGTGTGTGTGTGTGTGTGTGTGTGTGTGTGTGTGTGTGTGTGTATGTAGGCTGTTAGCCACTGGCATAAATAAAAGAACTGTGTCATGTCTGCCCTGTCATTACACCCCCCTCTGTTGCACTAATGCTAGACTGACTCCACAACATCATTACCTGAGCTCACGATATTGTGTGTGTGTGTGTGTGTCTGTCTGTCTCTGTCTGTGTACTTTGCTAATAAGGCCAGCTCCCCAACTCCAGCTTTCCTTTGCTCTTTCACCTGAACAGGGATCAGCCATTATGCCGATCTCATCTCTATTAGATTTGTCTTGAGGGGCATCTGATCTGGGACCAGCTATCTGCAGTGGCCCCCAGGGCAAACTGCCACTCCAAGCCTGTAATATGGAGACATGGATGATCTCACTGCGCACACCCACACCTGCAAGTTTCCATGTCCACACACAGTACACTAACCACACACACACACACACACACACACATACACACACACACACAGACACACAATCCAATGAGTCACCAACTCCAGGTTCAGCAGAATGCGTGGCCACTCAGTGCTGTCCTCAAAAAGCAGGTAAATGTTCAGTTTGGACCTGTGATTATAGTGCTTTGTTCATTTCCTCATCACTCCACCTCGTCTCCTTCAAATCTGCAGCTAAATGTTTTTAACATGCAGTCTAAAGAAATCGCCATTGTCGACAAATTTATGGAAATAAATTATACGATAAACTTTATTATCAGTCCAATTCCACTTGGATTATTGTGTCTTGATTTTTTTTTTTTGTTGTTGTTGTTGTTGTTGTTTTTGTTTTGTTTTGTCAGTTCAATTTTTGCTTTTGCTTCTGAACTCTTCACATAGAAACAGAAATAGAAATAGAAATGTCACACTGTTCACTTCAAAGTTTACTGCCGTGGGCATAAGGATGTGGGGGTAGCAGAATGTGACGTCCAGCAGGCATTTCCAGATTGCTTCATCATCCCAGGCCTCTGCTCTGCTCTAAACAGATGGGCCCCAGGCAGCACAGGGGCTCCTGCCAGTCTGTCGTCTCCTGGTCCTCCTCCCTGCCACTCCCTTTGAGAAACATACACACACACACACACACACACGCACACACACACACTACACTCTCCCCTACATACAAACAAAGACACGCTGTACACACCACATTTTTTCCTCTGTCTCTGTCTGTCTCTCCTCTCTCTGCCCTACACACACACACACAGTCATCCGCTAGCTGCGGCAGTTCTCTGATGTCCCCCCTACCACCACAAAGTCCCTCCCGTCTGGTACAGCCTCCAGCAGGCAGACAGAGCGTCTCTGCTCTTCCCAGAACAGAGCTGTAGGTTAACAGAGGTGAGACCCCACGGGCTAAACAACAACTGTCCAGATCCGATCTGATCTGATCTGAGTGTTGCCATCACCAGTGTCCCATCTGTGACTGGGCCGAAGTCTACAGTCCCAAAGGAACATTTATTCTGCTTTGTGTCCCAATGCTGCGTTTCAACAGACAACAAGAATACCTGAGCCCTTAGGCTAAGGTCAACACAACTAATGCAACGTTTCAAAAAGCAGGCTTTATTCTGAAGGTTTGTATGAGGTCTTTCCCATCTCCCTGGAGTTGAGAAAACGAACTCTGAAGTAAACTTTGGACAACAAAGAATGCCCATGTCATAAATTTTACTCTATAGACATCAACATACAGACCATACATCGCAACCAATGCCACATCACAGCCCAGCGTTTCGGGGGAGTCTTAAAAAACATGGCTGCCAAGTGAGGGGTCTTATGGAAAACGGATGTGCGAGCGGAGAATAGAGGGGGCCATGTCGGAGCTCAATGCCCAGAAAAGGGACCCTAATTGCAAAGCTAAACAGAGCAGCCCAGCACTTTTTCTGTGGCTGCTTTGAAATCCAGAGTTCAATAGAACTTTGATACTCTCACTGACAGAATGAGAAAGAGAGAGAGAGAGAGTGGGGGAAGAGGGAAAAAAGAGAGAGAGAGAGAGAGATGATGATGATGATGGCAGAGTAAGCGAGAGAAAATGGCTCAGATGCAGAGGGAAAAAGGGAGAAAAAGATGAGAGAGAGAGAGAGAGAGAGAGAGAGAGAGAGAGAGAGTCTGTCTCTTAGAGCACAGTATTTCAGAATAGAATCTTCCCAGGAGCATGGGAGGATCTGACATATCAACGCTTCCATTCCGGGGCCAGCCACAGAATGGGCCCATCAACACCAGTGCCACGCCACCCGGCATCCCTGCAACACAGACAGACAGACAGACAGATAGACAGAAAGAAAAGACAGACCAAGGAGGAGGAGGCATGAAGCGCTGAGAGACTCACGCTAGGAGTCATGTTTCCACTTGGTGGCGGTTCCTGTCCCCTCCACAGAGAGGTCCTGCGGCTGAACTGGGAGGGAAAGGGGAAGCATTGTGTGCATTTTGGATTTAGGTCTGTTTTTTCCACAGGGGTATTTCTCAACCCAGAGAAAGGAGCAAGGAAATGATGGTGTTTGTACTACCAACCGCCATGCGAGGGTTACCAGAGGGTGTTTGTATGTGTATATGTGTGTATGTCTACATGTATATGTGTATCTGTACTTATATGTGTGTGTATGTGTGATTTTGTGTGTGTTTGAGTGTGTGTGTGTGTCTGTGTATATGTGTATCTGTACTTATAAGTGTGTGTGTGTGTGTGTGTGTGTATGTGTATGTGAGACAGAGAGAGACTGAAAGAGAAAGAATATGTGTGTGTGTGTATGTCTTCTGATTGCAGCAGAGGCTAAAATAACTTCCCCTCTGTCTCTGCTTCTCCAGCAGGCGCCTTCCTCCTTATTTCTTTTTCTTTCCTTGTTTTTCCCCCTCTCTCCCCCTTTCTTGCTTTCTCTCTATCTCTCTCTCTCTCTTTCTCTCTCTCTGATACTGCTCTGCTCTAGTTCATGCCTCCAAACCCAAATGGACTCTCCGCAGAAAACCAGACTGTGAGAAAGATTTTATGCCTGACAATATGTCTCCTCTTTGGGCATGAAATATGCTCTCTGTGCTTAGCTCTCAGTGTGTGTGTGTGTGTGTGTGTGTGTATGTGTGTCAGCAGTGCTCAGATCAGAAAAGAGAAAGAGAACAAAAAGACATATTTCAAATCTATTCAGAATAAGATAAGCAGTATCACAGGGCATCATCATGGACAGAGAGACCAGTGTTTAATGATCTCTGTTAAAATGTGAATGTTGGTAAAGTCCTGAGGCGAGTGCGTCAACTCGAGACACTGTCAGTTTTAAATGACGTACGATCTTGGTTTATCCAAACTATTCAAATATCTTAAACACAGCTCTTCATAACACTTTATCAGCTACAGACACACAAAGGGCAATTTTATTAATTGATGTAACTTTAGAGTCCCCAAAGTACAGCCTGTGGAAGAGGTCAAGAAGGTGTGAACTGCACAAAGGCCAAGGGTCAGATCCCCAGGGAAGAAATATGCCAGTAAAATATGGATTCCAGTCCTTTTGCGCAGGCTGACAGAGGATTTGAAGAACATTTCAACTGGCACTGGTGAGGGGCTGGGCTGAGGGAGAAATTGGTGGGTGGGTGAGTTCTGTCAAAATGGCGCCTAGACGGTAGAGGGGGGTTGCAGCAGCTGCCTGTGACATGAACCGGGCGAGTTATGGGAAAATGGCAGCAGGGCAGAGAGGATTATCCTTAATTACACACCTCAGCAGCATGCAGGTGATGGTGTGTGCGTGTGTGTGTGTGTGTGTGTGAGAGAGAGAGAGAGAGTTAGGTAATGGAGGTGAATGCAAAGAATGACAGAATAACAGATTCCTCTTCTTTAAACACGGGCCACGAATGGCAAATGAGAAAGGAGGAATGTAGAGTGAGGCACAGAGTGACATGGGGAGCCTCTTAAAGAGGTGAACTCACGCTTTCTGCCGTCTGGACTGGTGTCTGCTTACTCTCTTTACTTGAGATAGAGAGAGTTTGGAGCGGACAGACAGGACTGACTCCAGAACAGCTGTTACGGCAGACGGTAACCAAAGATGATGGGGAGCAGGGTTAAGTGGTAGGGACTAGAGGGAGGAGACCCCAGCATGCCACACACACCTTGCTGTCACCATGCCAATTAGACACGCGTCCATACACACACACACACACACACACACACTCTTACCATGTCATGCAAGTCAACGCAAACATGTCAGTGGAGAAACACAAACAAACACCATTCACCCCTATCACACCATAGACTTGCTGGTGCACACAACAAACATGAAACCCCAGCTCCCCCTACACACACACACGCACACACACTCAGCAGATACACAAAGGCACATTCAAACATAAATCAACACACTTGCTCATACTCATGCTTCATCGCTTTATTGTAGCCTCTCTAGTTCCTCTTTTTTCTTTTTTCTTTCTTTCTTTCTTTCTTACTCTCTCTCTCACTCTCTCTCTATCTCAGGACAAGGGACAGATGGTGTCCTTCACTGCCACCCCCCTGTACAAGGTCACAGACGCTGAGATAGGGCCTGGCACCATACACACAGATAACTGTACTCTCCCTGTCTGTCTCTCTCTCACACACACATG
>JAIFZK010000008.1:20812500-20885000 GCA_027481765.1 Tenualosa thibaudeaui
GAGCAGTGGCAATGTGTGTGAACCTCACTGAGTACACGCTGACCAAAGCACTTTCCTCTGCTATCTCATCTTTTCTTCTCTCCTCATCCCCCATTGGTCAAGAAAACTGTCTGGAAAACAGGCCTGTTGTTTGCAAGGTTGACATCTTTGACAAAGATTTTTTTGAGAGCTAAGCATGTACTTGTCAGTCGCACAGCGTCTTTCAGTTAACCCTGATGCCTTTTGGGTTTCTTAATACAAAACAAGTTTTGAGTCATGTGTGCCAATGAGAAAAATTTTTATTATTGCAACATTTCAAAGTTTATTTTTAAACTTGGCTTAAGTTTGTGCTGGAAAATATGTGGACTGCCTAACATTCCTGACAAACTTAGCTGGTTAACATCATACTGAGTTCACTCAGCTGAGCAATTCTGGGTTAACCACACTTTGCATGGTGTGCACATATTACATCTTAGCAAACAAAAGCAACACAACAAACTGAACACAACACTGAAGAGTGAATGTCGCACATACAAACCCACCAAAACACACACACACACACATACACACAGTACACATGTGCGGTTGGCTACTCAGTTATAAAAGTTTTTTTAAATAAATCTTTAATAAATCTACTGCAGGTATGATTCCAGAATCCAGGTGCTGAGAGAATTTACCTGTTTGACCAGAATTCATTTGAGAGAGTTCCAATGTTTTCTCAAGAGATATGGTCAGCGGTTTGGATTCTCCCAAGGCTCCCCATCCCTGCTGTGGTGTTCTGAGAGGCAGCCCTGGTCAGCTCCCAGGCCAGTCTCCAAACACAGAGGTGGTGACCTGTCCTTGATCTGTGAGCTGAACTCCGGTGGAAAGTAAACAAATACACACATGTATACACACAAACAGACAAGTTGTTTGTGGTGCTGGCTTGGCCAGTGTCTGCGTCAACAGAGGGGATCAACTGACCTCAACATCAGATGGCACACACACACACATGCGCGCACACACACACGCACACACACATGGTATCTCACTCACTCTTTCTCAAACACAAGCACTTTTTAAAACACACACACATTCCATTCTTTGGTTGTCTTAATCTGCCTTCAGATTGGAAATGAGGCAAATTCCCCAGTGTAAGATCAGTGAGCAGGGAGTCTGAGAGATTTCCTCCCCTGTGCTGCATGACCAATGAAAATAATCATCTTATCCCATTAGGCAGCCTGCGACCAGGGCTGTCTCTGACCATGAGAGAACACTCAGACATGCGCACAAACACACACACACACAAACACACACACACACATACACACACACACACACACACACACACACACAGTACACACACACACACACAGACACACACACACATGCACACACACACACACACGCACACACACACACACAGTACAACAGAGTGTTTGATAACAGCACCTCCTAAGCTCATGACCAAAGCCTATCTGACACGGCTACTAACACACTTGGAAAAAATGTAAATTAATGAATGGGTCAGAGCATTAAACAACAAGTGTGTGTGTGTGTGTGCGTGTGTGTGTATGTGTGTGTGTGTGTGCGTTGGGTGCTAGTGTGGAGGGGGGTGGTTGGTGGAGGTATACTCCACTGGAGGTATACTAATACTAGCTGAAGTTAGAGTCTGAGTTTGTTCATACGTGGAGCATATTGGGGGCTGGGTGCATTTATGGGCCAGCAGATTTGTTTGTGAAGAATGTGAGGTTTGGGAGACTGCGCGCCACGTGTAATTAGCAGAGACTGCGGGCAACATTGATGCAGTGGTGCAGCAGGATTAAACTCCTTAAGTGTTCTTAAATGCTAGGGTTCTGCCTATTTAGGCAGCAACACTAAAGAGCCAAATGCATCCCATAAACCTCGCGCTTATTAGATTTGGTTACTGTGGCGACTGAACTAACTGGGCCAGACGGGGTCCCAGGGAGTTACCTCAGCGGGGCTTGGATGGGAGGTTTGGGATGGGGAGGGGGGGCAGGGGCAGAGAGGGGTGGGGTGGACTGGTGGTGGTCTGTGGAACATTTAAACAAGGGCAAAACCCCCACATGCACACCCAGACAAGTTTATCACAGATAGCTTTGGAGAGGAGCGGAGGGAGCGGGTCTCGGTTTCAGGATGGCGCACAGTGTGTGGTCTGCCAGGGGCTAAGCCTGGGGCTTTGCAGCACCGTGCTAATGCTGTCATGGCTGGAACTGGCTAAGGCTGAGGGAGGCCTGGCGGGGCCTGCAGAGCTACTGGGGGCCTGGATGGGGTGGAGGGTTGGGGGGGAGAGGGTACCTCCAGCTCTGCCTCTGCTACCATGTGTATACACATGACCACTGTGGCTCACAGCCTCTCTGTAATAAGTGGTTGGTTAATATCGGTCCGTAGCTTTACTGTGGGGATTATAAGGTGGGAGCCATGTAGGCGCTGCTTAGCTTATTAAAAACTTTGGTTTCAGACAGGAGAAGGGGCTCTGGAGTGGCTAATTTAGCCTGTCACTCAAAGTATATGATACCGACTCCCCACTGTTGCTTCCAGACCATTCCATCCCAGTCAAAACATGGTGAGCATTTCATGCTCAATATATTTTGCTACTTACAAAAAGAAAATGTGTCAATGGTATCATAGTTTTCATAATATGTCTTTTTTTGAGAAAGGAGAAACACTGTTGTGCTCTGAGCTTAAAAACTGGTCCTTATGTTGTTCTTTTTTAATAATAATGAGATAATATACAGTATTTTAATAGGCAATACACTTTCGCATCTACTTAAATCTTCTAGAAATATCAGTGGCAATCATATTTATGGTTTACAGTGATTAACTAATAGTCAACACTGTAATTTTTCCTCTTGCAATTCTAACAGATGTCTATGGTTTCAACTGGTATCAATGGTATCAATTGAGTCAATGCACTTATGAATGTTTGTTTTTATTTTCAAAGACACAGACGTCATGGGTGGACAAACCTGGACAAAGCCAGAGTAAATCTCATTATGGTCTGTGTTCCAGTGCCAACAGATGGACCAAAGAGGTGGAAGAGAGATGTTGGAGAGCTGAATGGTCAGTGGCTGAGAAGCAGCTGAGTTTGGCAGAGTGGATCAGTGGGATCATGGTCATCTGGCCCAAGTCAGGCCCAGGACTGATCCAGGGTCAGCTGCTATTTGGGCGCATAAAGGAGATTTAGGAGTTGGGCTGGAAAGTGCTGACAGAAGCCAGCGTTAAACACAGGTAGAATGTTTCAGTATGTATATATGTGTGTGTGTGTGTGTGTGTGTGTGTGTGTGTGTGCGAGGGGTGTTAGCAGTGGGAGCCAAGCCTCATTATGCTCTCAGATTACAGCCTGAGGAAGGCCTAGCACAATACATCCCAGAGTTCGAGCCTCTCCAGACCAACCACCCCCACTAACCTCCACCCAACCCCCACCCCCTCACACATCAGTGCCTCACCTCCTTACTCCCACTTCTCCCCCTGCTGCCTCCCTCTCTCTCTCTCTCTCTTCCTGCCTTTCATATTTCTCTTTAATTGTGCTGAGTGATTGTGCGTCATTGCGGTGGCTGTCATGCCAGGGCTCCCCTGCTCATCAAAGACACACAGGAAAGGAGGGCGGTGCCCAGGTGGGGATTATTTCAAGACAAAAAAAAGAAAACACAGGTCTTAAGGGCTCGTCATGCTTCCATAGTTCCATTACTCTTTCACTTTGATGCAGTTAAGAACCATTTGAAGTTCTGCGTTGTGTGTCTGTGTACAGTAGCACCAGTGTACACCACCAGATTCTGGTTGAAGTACTGCTGGTCTTTCCACATGCTGGCGCTAACGCTATGTTGTGCCCTCTTAGTGTTTAAATGTCCTAGCATGCTCGTTGAAAGCTTTTTGGCTGTAAATATGAACACCGATCGTATTTAAAATCCCAGCTACCAATGTAAGTTTGCTGATAAAGAAAAGTTAGAATCGTGACCATGCACAAAAATACCCTACTCTGCTTCAGCACCATAGCATAAGGTTTAAGATTGTAAACATTCATGTCACCTCACCATTCCAAACTGCACACAGATAGGATTTCATTCAACTGGATTCATTGCAAATATTTGTATCATTATGAATATTTTATTGTCAGCTCTGCTTTGGCAACACTGGATGTGAGCAGTCATGCCAATGAAGCCACTTTGAACTGAATCAAATCAAATTGGAAGGAAAGTCAAAGATCTCTCTCTCTTTCTCTATCTCTATCTCTCCCTCTCTTTCGCTCTCTTTCTCTCTCACTCACTCTCAGGTCGTGGGAACACACAAACCCAGACTACTCCTCAAATCTAATTAATTAGAGGGAGACTGGTGTGTGTCCACTGCCTGCAGTGTGTGAGTCATGTTCATGCAGGGCCTGTGTGTGTGTGTGTGTGTGTGTGTGTGTGTGTGTGCCTGTCTGTGTGTTAGAGCGAGAGAGAAAAAGAGAGAATGTGTGTGTGTGTGTGTGTGTGTGTGTGTGTGTGTGCGTGTGTCTGTGTCTGTGTCTGTGTGTGTGTGTCTGAGTCTTGGTGTGTGTGTGTGTATGTGTGTGTGTGTGTGTGTGTTGTCAGTTCCCATTCATATCTCAACTAGTCCAACGTTTGCTGTGTTTAGAGCACGATCCATCTGGACTGCTGGGCTCTGTGCACCTTGTGATACTTTGTGTGTGTGCGCGTGCGTGTGTCTGTTTGTGTGTGTATGTATATATGTATGTGTGTGTGTGTGTGTGTGTGAGTGAGCCTATGCCTGTCTACAATATCTATCTGTGCACAGGTGATTGAGAAAGAAACCTTGAAAACTTCCAATACACAAAGATGGTGATTATGCACTATGTCAGGCCCAGTGTCGTGTCGTCACACACACACACACACATCACAGACACACACACACACACACACACATCACAGACACGTATTAGGAAGAACCATTGTCCACCTGGTCAAGCTCACCTCTGGCAGTCAGGACGCCCTCCACTGTAACAGAAGCACATCACTTGACTTTGTTACGGAAAGGCTAATCAGGCTGCATCTGTTTCCTGTTTGCTGAACTCCTCTGTAAGTGGACGGGGGGGGGGGTTTAAGCCAGGGTTGGGCCACAGGGAAGAGGGCACTACCAGTCTGACCAAATCCAGATGGCATAACACACATACACAGACATACACACACACATACAAACCCTCTCTCTCTCTCTCTCACACACACACACACACACACACATAACACACCTCTCAAAAAAAAAAAAACACACATACTCACAAAAATATGCAAAGACTCACCAAGCCCATGCAACCAGTGCCATGTTCCTCTGGTCCTGCATAACCTCAATGAGAGGCTGTGGAGAGAGAGAGTGCCACAGAAATGAACACAGATGTATAAACACACACACACACACCAAATGTTGTGTTGTTGTTTGGATGGGCACAGAGAGGCAAGGAGAAAGTATGACACTGAAAGGAAATGTGCGATTCCAAGAGCAGAGGGGTGTGAGAGTGATGTCACACTGAGGGGCTGGCAGAGAGTCCGAGGAGGTGATGAAAAATAAATGGCCGCCATCGTGAGAACACCGAGCTCCCGCCAACACACACAAACACACATACACTCACTCACACAAATATACAAATGTGTACAAGACACACACACACATTTTATTTATACAGGCACAACTGCAAACAAAAAAGGGTCATAAACACTAAATTTACTTACCATGCCGTAACCAGGGTAAAGTTTCCTCCTTAATGTGCTCACACACCCAGAAACTTAGATATGCACATATATTACACACCTCACAGCCTGCAAAACACACACATACAGACACACACACACACACACACACACACACACACACAGTAATCTATTTCTGTCAGACTAAAAGGTTGGATTTTCTGGCATTACACAAGTTTGCTGTCCTTTAGTATTGCCATGGTGACCTGTGTTTGATTTCTGCCAGAGAATGGAAACTGAGACGGTGTTCATTTGGGTGAAGGGGAGGGGGACTCTGTGTGTCTGTGTTTGTGTGTGTGCGTGCGTGTGTGTGTGTGTGTGTGTGTGTGTGTGTGTGCGTGTGCGTGCATCGTTTTTCAAGGCATTTAGCTAAAACCATGCTCAACACGAGGCCAGGTTGGCCCTGTGGAGCACGGAGAGAGCTTTTTAGCCCCCACAATCCCCTCCTGTCAGTCAGCAAATATTAACCTCCCACCCCCTGCCAGGCCCCACATTCTCTCCTTCAAGTAAGAGAGCACCATTCCCACCTCTCAACCAGCAGGTCACACACACACAGGCACCAGAAGCACACGGCCAGTGTAATTCGTCTCTAAAATCGGAGCGTCTGAGGTCATTTCATTCCTTAGTGTTGCGGCGCTTGAGAGTGAGATTATCAGCTAAAACAAGGGGGCGATGGCAAATGCACTTCAAAGAGGCCCAGCGCTTCCTGTCAGAGATTCTCCACAACCCTCCCCAACTGCAGGGGTCTCCAGTATCCACTCCCCCACAACAGCAGACATGCCTATGTAAACACACACACACACACACACACACAGACACACACACACACACAGACACACACACACACACACACACAGATGTAGATGTGGATGTGAGCACACAAACACAGACATGCACACACGCATGCACACACACACATGCACACACAGACATGCACAGTGGTCTGGCCAGTGTTGGGGAGACAGCCTTAATGTGCTTTTCACCCTTAATGCTGCACAGATGAGGGGCCTACCCTCGTTCCTCACCCACAGAGAGAGAGAGAGAGAGAGAGAGTGATGAAGGATAAGGAGTAATGTTACACTGCCTTCAGTGTGTTTGCTGAGGGTAAGGCATGGAGAGGCACTGCCAGACCACTCATGTTAAAGAAACAACTTCCACCAGTAATCACCAAATTTTCTCGCTTTTTCTTGTATTTTCTTTTTTATTTGAAATGATGAACTGTGTTATAATACATGAATCAGAACATATATGTCCTGTTCTTCAAAACTGAATTCCATTTATCACAGGGTTTAAGAGAACTGTGTTCTCTTGAGAACTTATAAAGACATTTTGCGTAAAATGTCTCTTGTGTAAAAAAACAAGCATGTTATGACACTAAGGTGAGACACAGGCTTCTCTCCAGCAATCAAAAATAGCCCAGAAAGGTCCTCTGTGTCCCTCTGCTCCTGTGTTGCTATGTCAGTTTCTTTATGTGTTTCTCTTTTACAGCCTCTGCTGAATGGCTCTTCAAGCTGACACCCCCTCTCAAACAATCTCTCCGTCTGACACAAGCCAGATAGGCACCGGCTGGCTTTGGCCACGGTTCTGGGTGTGCTTCTGTCATCCGCAGCATGCACTGCAGTTCCCGTTCCAACACGAGGGAGTCACGCCGCTCTCCAACGTAAACGATGAACAGATATAAATTCATTATGGCAGACGCTTTTATGACAACCCTTCACTTTATGGCACGCGGGCCCCTTCACATTGAGACACACTTATCAGTTTTTTTTTCCACTGCACACTCACTCCCTGGTACAGTGACCATCGGAAAAAAATTAATTGGCAATACAATCCCCAAAGACGGCAAAGGTTCCTGAGAGATACAAGATATATGTGTTTCTTATGGTGAGGGTGAAGCATTTCATTGCTTGCTTAATTTATTGGTGCACATCCTGCTTAGGCTGGTCCATGCTGCACAGAGCAAAAGGCCATGATAGTCAGGAAGGGACCTCTGTGTTCTTAAAGAATTTCCTCCATTCAGTCAGCGTAACCAAAACAACCTTCACATTCATACAGTCCAGCAGATGCTTGACTCTCCTCAGTCAATCGCCTTAAACTGGACTTAAATCACAATAGATGAGGTGGAAGACACAAGAAGAAGTCCTTACATTTTAAATTCTTGACTTCAATGAGCTTGAAAGTGATAATGATATGGGTAAAAATCTCTGTATCTACAGGATATATTGCGAAAGTGCATTCTTCTGTTTGCTTTGATTATAAACTAATACTTTTCTGAATGAATTTCCTTGTCTGTTTGTCAATTGGGGTATGGGTAATTCAGGGAGCTGCTGTGCTTCAAATGCACTCAAAGTTCCACTGGCATCTCTGTTCTTCAGAGTCTTAATCCAGCAGTGCTAAGCACACACAAAACACACACATTATAAGCTGCTATGTGAGCCTCGAGGCTATAATAGTGGCAAGGTGTGTGTTAGGGCAAGTCACAGGTAGGTGTGTGAGTGTGTGTGTGTGATTTTAGTGGAAGGACAAAAAATGAATAACTGGACTGAAGCCAAGTCTACTTTAAGAGAGTAAGGATTAGTGTGGGCCGACACACAGTGTTCTCTGTCAAAGCTTGCACTCTGTCTTTTGTCTTTTTAGTACTACCCTCATCTGTTCTCCCTTCATCATTTTCATGCTTCTGTGTTTCTGCACACTACTGAATTTATATCCTGTAGAAAATTATATCCTGTAGAAAATACATGCTCCAAAAAGCATTCCAGGGATGGCACTGAAAGGGGATTTTGAAATCATCCAAAGAAACTAGAGCACTAACCTATTGGGTTGAGGGGTCGGACTTACTATCCACTGCTCCTAGCTCCTAGCCTCTGGCCCTTGCCAATAGGTAATGGTTCACAATGAAGATGGACTTCCCATTTATGTGGTGTTAGGTGGTAAGGTGAGGAGAAGATGCAGAGGGAGGGTAAACGATAGAGAGACTGTGTGCCTGTGTGTTTGTGTGTGTGTGTGTGTCCTGTCCTAAGGGGTCTGAACATAGTGAGGACTAGATGGTACCATCCATCAGCTCCCTGTGCATTTCTGCTTCAGGCTGAAAAATGACTTTTTTAAAGTTCATCAGGGTCACCCCTTTAAGGGTGGATGGTCTACTCAATCATCATGACCTCACAGACAGACCATAACAATTCACATGATGTAGCAACATTTCCAACCAGACCCCGCTGTCCATAAAACAGACAGAACAAAGGTCCAGTCCACTCTGTTTCTAATTAGTTCACCAGTGGTAGTCCAGCAGTTACTGAACTCTGTTCACAATGCAGAATAATGGACATTAAATAACTATTAAACTATTATAACTCAAAATTTAATTATATACTTGGCTTCAACAGTTGTGATCACCCTACAGATGATCCTTATGGTAAAGACTGTGCACAGAAGTAGGCAGTAGGCTAAGCTTTGGGTAGTGCATAAGGCAGTTTTTCACTTATTGGAATCTGAGATAGGGGTCCAGGCCTTTTTTCTGCAAATTGACATTCAGATTTTTCACTGTAAAATCAGCAAGGAAGTCTGCCCTTGTATGGCAGTTCCCACTAGCTTAAAAAGAGTTTTGCTCAAGACCTTAAAAGTCAACATAAGTCTCCTTCACACTCATCTTCTGCTGTCTGCCATTGCCTTCAGGTTGGCACTCAGACATGAGGACTCTCTCAAGGGCTCTTCAGCTGCATAGAGAGGTTCTATTTTAGACAGCTGAGTAGAGGGTGGGCATCTCTCTTTCTTTCTTTCTTTCTCTCTCTCTCTCTCTCTCTCTCTCTCTCTCACACACACACACACATCTTATACAAAAACACAGACTCACACAGACAGACAGACACATTCACATACATACATACATACATACATAGGCATATACACATATATATATATACACAAACACACACTCACACACACATACATTGTCACTGAGGTGATGGAGACAGAATTGCTCAAAGGCTGCTGGGTGTGCCTGGCTGGGACTGCAGTGTAAGATAATCTCATCCACCTCTCTTCCCCTTCCCGCCCCCTCACACACAAATACTTAGACTTGCATACCCCACCACCACCTCTGCTACCGCCACTTACAGACATGCACTCACTGACCTGCACGGACACCTTGATACCTCCTCCATACACACACACAAACTCTCTCTCTCTCTCACACACACACACACTCAATTCTTCTATCTCCCTGATCTTTTACCATCTCTTTCTCAGAGTGTTTGTAGTTCATAGTGCAGTGCTGTAGCACCACTGAGCCTGCTTTACTCAGTATCTATTGGAGAGTACTCTCTCCTTATGCAAACACATGACTTGTTTATTTACCAACAGGGACATCCAGACTGCAGCCTTCCTCCTCCATCTAGCAGGCTAAACATTCCTGTTGTTATTTAGGCTCCGATCGAAGCAGATTTATATCTAAATGTTATCACAGCAGCAGCATAAATGTTTAGATGTGGGGGAGAGGTGAACAGGGCCATCGTTCTAGGCGGCTTGCTTGGGGGGTGGTGATGGTTGGGGCGGGGGAGCAGTGTGTTGCCGTCCTTTCCCTTGTGCCCAAATATTTACTCCTGCTCTGATTTAAACCCACGCTCGTCAAGAGAGCGGCACTTGTGTACCCATGGCAACAGAGCAGTCAAGACTTCCCGAGTTTGTAAATATCGGCGCTTTCATTTTGTCCCTGTGTATGCGTGTGCTAAACGGGGATGGCCAGGATCTGTTTGTTTTGCTGGTAAATAGAGTAAATAATTCCCCCTGGGGACTTGACTCAGGATCTGTTGGGATGTTGGACTCACATCACAGGCCAAACTATGCTTTTTTTTGTCTTCCCCTTTTCTCCTGACATTAACCGTGTAAACAGTCAGCAGATAGCAGAGAGGGTAAATCAGGCCACATCCAACCCAAATGTATTGTCCAATGAGAGTTAGTGTCTCACAGGCAAGAGAATGAAGCTCTAATGCATGTCAGCGGTAGCTGAACAACCTTGCATGTGGCTGCAGCCAAGCCTCATTAAAAAGCTGTTACGGTGATGAATATCATGAATGTAGTGTGTGTGTCAGTGCGTGTGTAAATTTTTTTTGTTATAAATTGATAGCTCAGTAGAACTATTTCCTTAAGGGAGGTGTCCAGAGAGCATTAAGGAAGCTGCTGAGTTTTATGCTAGCCACTGACAGATAGACTAAGGAAAAGAGAGTCATGGAGAGTTTTTTTAAAACCAAAAGGAAAAAAATGTGTGTGTGGTTATGAGAGGAATGTGTCAAGGCAGGGGGTGAGGTGGAGGTGCGAAGCCTGGAGAGGTGTATATGAATTACACAGTGCAGGTGTTAAACACTCCTGTGTGTGTGTGTATGTATGTGAGCTGTGTGTGTGTACGCACACACTTTATGCATTGTTTAACACACGTTTAACACATCAGTCAGTGAGTTTAAACACTGTGCACCACAAGGGAGAACCACCATTAGCTTCTCCGGCTTTAAATCACCTCTGTTAACCACCTGCCAACAAGGTTTGGATGAGTCACTTACAGATTAGAATTATTTATATGAAAGTCATGAGAGTGGAGAGTGAGAGAGAGGAGAGAGCAATGGAGAGAGAGACCCTGACTTGCAACTGAAAAAAGGGAGCAGTTTGAAGTCACTTGTAAACAAATTGAGCTTTTGTAGGCAGCCAGTAGCCCACTGTGTTACATTTGCATGTGAATGCAGGCAGCCAACACAAACCACCCACCCATATACAAACCCTCCCACCCACTCACCACACCCACCACACACACATAGACAGCGAACATGCAGGAAGAGGAGAAGGGAGAGGAAAAGCAGAGACTGAGGGAGACAGGGAGGGAGTGGGAGAGAGCCTGAGCCAGTAATAGAACAGAGGAGTTGATGGGCAGAGGGGACAAGGGCCAGAAGGAAGCAGACGTGCAGACAAACGGTGAAAGATGCAGGGGGAAAAAAAAGAGAACTACATGCCCAGACCAACAGACACTGGGGGGAAAAAAGAGACGCCACTGGTGTTCCCGACTCATTCAACCCTTGTCTAGCCGCCGCAACAGCAGGTGATGGGAGTGGGCCCAGCTGTCGGGGTGTCGGGGGGGGGGGGGGGGTGGTGCTAATAGTCCTGAGGGAGGAGGCCTGCACTAATGCTGCCGCCGCAACCACTGCTAAGAGCCACTGCAGCTAATGGCGTCTTCCTGATGACCCAACAGATGGGGGCTGGGGATGACTAGCCAACTGCCTGGCTCCATGTTTTGCTCTCTGTTCAGTGAGAATCAGGCAGTTAACAGTAGTTTTCCATGCAAGATGATGAGTTAGTTGTTCACATGGGTACAACTGTTGGCTCTTACAGCACTGACCATTAAATCCTGAATCATCACTCCAAACCCTCCAAGACATGCTGAGATTCAATGCAATGCACCCCCCCAAACACACACACCACACATGTACATAGACACACATACACACTAAAATAAGCATTTGGTGCTTAGGTGACATAATGGTCCTCAACATTATGTTCATAGCTAGCACTGTGGCTTAAGTCTCAAGATGGCTTGGCATCGCATGCAGCAGAATGGCATGATGCCCATCTTGATGGTTGGCATGCATACAGAACATAAGCAGGCCCCCTGCCAGCCTTCCAATGGCCAACAGAGAGGAAGAGATTACTGGCATTATAATATAAATACCAGCACTACTTCCAGATTTAAGCCTTCGATCAGGGTGAAAAGAGAGGAGAGAGAGAGAGAGAGAGAGAGAGAGAGAGGAATGAGTCAGATGGCAAGACTGTCTACTGCCTCAACAATAAAAGAGATCTATAATTCTACATTATTAAAAGAGAGAGAGCGAGAGATGTGGGTTGAGAGAAATAAAGGCAGACTGACTGCTTCTTTGTGAAGCCTAATATCTGACCTTTGGAAGTAATTCAAGAATGTCAGAGAAACTACGTAGCAAATGGCATAGAGAGGTGGGGGCTAAGCCCTGACTGCTGAACAACGCCCAAAAAGCAGGACTTCCTATGTGTACACAAGCCCTTTAACAACCATGGGACAAGCCTGCTATATGCTTAACATGCACACGCTAAACAACAAAACAACAGGACTTCAGCCCGGATATACAGAGAGAATGAAATTGTATGCCTAACAAGTATCAAAAACACCCTCTTAGAAAAATATCTTTGGATAAATGAAATGAACTGACTCCCACAAATGCCAGCCTGATCTGAATTCAGTAAATTAAAAGTAACTAGATATGAAACTAATCACAAGAGATCAATGTGTCCTTTAGGAGAGCTAAGTGAACCGTTAATAAGACTGAAGAACTACCAGAGATCCACCACTACACACATTTCCCTTCAAAGTTGTACTGTATTTCAGCCACTATAGCTATATTTAACTTCTCTCCCAGCACGCTAGAGTTGATTACATGAATCTCACACACACACTCACATTCTCAATAAATAAATAAAATGGAAATGTTGCATATACACAAGCTGTGCATATGCATATGTGTATGCACATACAACTGCCATTTGAATTGTTAATAATAAAATATACTCACAAGAGGATTTCTGTGTACAACAACACTGGATTCTTTATTTTATAGAATATTTTCAACTCCTTGAAAAAACAAAACAAAAAAAAAATAACAAAAAAGTCTGTACCCTGGTGTCAGTGTGAAATTCTTCTATTAAAGCAAAACACCCCATTCTTCACTCACTCTTCCATTCACTCATTCAGTCATTCATCCTGATCTCATTCTCTTATACAAATGTGCAAAATAAGATGGATCTAGAGTCCTCCTGGATCCACAGGACAGAGTGGTGCTTAGAGGGGCCATACGCCATCCACACATACGTGTGCTAGCGCTTGCCATTCACACACACTTACATCCACACACACACACACACACAGACGTGCACAAGGCCCCTCAGTCACAAACCACTCAGATTCAAGTAAAGTGCTCCTTAGATAAAAACCACAAGGCGTGAGTCCATGTTTCTGGTCTTTCTTTTTTCTCTAGTTCCCTCCATCTTGAAGGGAAGAAAACAGTCAGTGAACAACAGAACAAGAGAAGGGCTTCAAAAAATAATATTTTTCGTTCTGAAACGGCAAAAATCCCTTCTCAGCATGTCTCTTGGTGCAGTCCTTCAGTCCTACGCTTCTGGTATAGAAATCACAGAGAAAAGGAGGGAAGTATTTTGCTTTTCATAAAAAAGGTTCAGATCCTTCCTCTGATGTCAGTCGGAAGCCGCAGTTGTCTTTGTCATACAAACTCTAGCTTCCCGTGTCCACTGTAGACCCCCCAGTGCACCAGTGACAAGATGCGCTCTCCTCCCACCCCTCCACCACCTCCACTGGCATGGCCTCCACCGTTCACCCCGGCCAGCTCGGCCTGCCGGAGCTTGTCGCAGGCAAGGCAGCAGCTCTCGGCGCCGGCGCCCAATGGCACCATGCACTCCAGGTCCAGCTTGGCGAGGGCAGCAGTGGGCAGGCCCTTCTTGGCCTGATGCCCGTGGAAGCTGTAGTGGAGCCGGGAGAGCATCTGCTGGCGCTGGGCCTGCAGGCGCCGGTTCTCGCTCCGCAGCATGCGCAGCGCCAGCATGATCAGTAACACAAGGATCAGGCCACCGGCAATGGGCACAGCGATCACTGCCGCCCGGAACCACACCTCCTTGCCTGACGACAGCTCCGTCACCCGTGTTACCAAGTGCCTGTTGGGTCCATTGTCTGTCTGTGATCGTCCATGATCTGAGAGAAAACAAAAAAATCTCTATTAATACAGGGATAATTACACATTAATATACCAAATATCTAGAAAGAAAGAAAGAAAGAAAAGGAAAGAAAGAAGTCTTTGGAGGGAAAATGAAAGCCTGTTCTTTGCAAACTGCGGTTGCCAGTTGAGAGAGAGAGAGAGAGAGAGAGAGAGAGAGAGAGAGAGAGAGAGCAGCAAGGAAAGCTGGCCAAACCAGAGATGAGGTTTCAAGGAAAACAATCTGAGGAAGCACTAGGACAAGCCTGACACAAACAACTGTGGAAGTCTTTAATAACGCATCTGATCTCAGACAAAATGCAAAGGGAGAGAGCTGCCTTACATTTTGTTAGGAGTCAGAGGGAAAAATAGCATAGCGTATGACTGCCTGTTGCAGGGTTGCCTCAGATATCTCTCCGGAAGCTCAGAAAAGGCCAGTGTGCTAAACATAAATATTTAAGAGGACATTACACAAGAGAACATGCGCAAGGAACACAGTTTTATGTGTACGCCGTCCTTTAACTCTGTCCTAAACGTTTAAGTGTTTGCTTGATGTACACACGAGAATGTAAATAACATTAATAACGACAGCACACAGGAAACTGTAAGCCGGAAAGCACCTTTACTCTCAAGCTGACATGCACATAAAAAACGGGGACTTGGTGGGTTATACATTATGTGACTGTTTTGCCTCTCTCTCTGGTGGAGAGTCTTTCACTGATGTAAAAGTCCTACTTTGTGCTGTCAAGATTCCCACTAAAAGACACATTCCAGCACAGCTGGAAAAATTACAGGGTGCACATGCAAGAATAGGAAGGCATGTGATCTTCGTTTATACTAAATTAAGTGTCCTCTACATCCCTGACACAAATGGACAGGCTACTAATCGGTTAAGAGCCTAACTGTAAATTACTAGGCAGTGCTAGACACATTAACTTACACATGACTGTCAGAGTCATGAGCAAGATTTATCCTTCACATGAATACACCACTCCGTCACTGGTGTCATTCTGTCATTAAAGGTTTCCTCCACAACATGCCTCACAAGTCAAGAATCCATTAAAGGTCGACTTCAAGCTTACCTGTTGGATCGTCGCGTGAATGTCCCAGGTCGTGCAGTCCTCTGTAATTACACATGTCCTCGTGACAGCATTCCAACATGGGTGAGCCTCCAGACATTACATCCAAGCTTTTCGCGAGACAAACGTCTACGGGGTTTGTGAATGAGTCCACGCATCCATGCGTGAGGGGAGAGTTCGCGCTCAGTGGGTCAAGGACCCGCCTGAAACATGCGCCGAGCTCTGATTTGCACATGTAACCCGTGGCCACGCAGTGTGGGGCATCGCAGTAACACCGGATTTCTCCTGTAGAAAGACACATTGTTTCAGTGAAACAGTAAAACTGGAGTGACATCAAATAGGTACATCCAAGCAAGAAGCCTTTCATCAAAACGTTTTGGGCGCCCACCGGTAATCCAATTCAGTAAAATAAGTTGTGCTACTCCTTGCAAAAGACGACGACTGGTACCACTGACTTGGGGACAACTTATTTCTCAAACGTTCATAACAGCATTGCTTATAATTAGTGGATTGTTTGTCAACTTCTTGTAATTTCAATAGAAACTCGTAAACGAGCAAGAGAACGGCCCAGGATTTCTTCCCCTGTCTACACGACATCGCGTTTGTGGTCATGTCAAGTGAAACTTTTCAGTCTAGAAATACTTTCTCGAAATTTAAACGTGCATACTCCGTTTCTTTCCGAGTACATGCATGCCATGTTTATCGACTGACACTGTCAGTCATACAAAGACTTATAACATGTAATGACACTAAATGCATGTCGTCATGAAATCCTACACCAAAATATAAGCAGACGTACACAAACAAAAACAAACATGGGCTTCTGAGTGCTGTTTTACGCTGCATATGAACTTTGCGCTGCTCAAGTTACAGGTCATCTCATTAGTGAAATCCTTTGACAAGGAAACACCAAGGCGCGAGACACGCGTTAACATCCGCAGCTCTGGTTTACTAATAAATATGTGGAGCTATAAAGGACATAGGCTACCGTTCCAGGCTTTAAAACATTATGCAACATTTCTCACATGAACAAAGCTAAGTTAGCGTGATGTAAATTATGTAGCCCATGTGAACCTGAATAAAATCACAATTGTGGATATTTCAGTCATACAACATTAAAGCCATACAACTTTTTGTTGATATGTAATTCATCTTTCCTAAAGGCTAGAAGATCGGTGTAAGGTATTAAATCCATAAAAGGATATCGATACCAGGGAAATGTCCTGTTTGATCTACACTGTCAAATAATCAATTTAAAACAAAGGGTTGTCAAGGATGCGAGGACATAGGCCTACGGCCGAGGCTTCTAATCGGATAAGTCCCAGACATGTATCATTACCCTTTGACTGGAAGTTCTTTTACAACTATAGGCCAAATGTTTTGTTTTCAAATTTGCCTGTTTAATGTTTTTGCGCTTAAAGACGCGTTAACGTTCCTTCAGCTTTAAGGAACGGGATACTTCAGGCTATACAGCAAACACGCATTTCCGATTTGAAGAACAAACTTTCCATACAAGCTTTCTTTATTTTGATTGCATAGATCTTTAGCTCGGGGATATCGACAGAGAGCAAAGTTTACCTTTAGTGAGGAGAACAGCCATAGCACATAGTTCCAATTGAAACCAGATCGAAATGTAACTAGAATGACGATCCATTTACGCCTTGTTTCTGACGAGTCCAATTCCGTTTAATCCAGTAGTCAGTCCATACAGTGCTGAGACTATACGCTCAGTTACATGTGTCCTAATGATGTTGCATTCTTGAACTAAACCACAGAAAACCCCAAAAGTAGGCTGCTTTGAAAATGCACCGGTGACGAATTAAGTCGTGATTCTTTCAGAAGACATGGGAATGGTCGCCAAGTTGGTAGCAATCGTACACCAATAAAAAAGTTGCTGTAATATCCCTTGCGTGTAAAAACTGAACTTTCTGGATGGCGCCCCGCTACTCCAACACTTCGATTTTCTTTCACAGTGGAAAACTGTACTCCAACTAGTCTACTGCAGCACGTCGTCACATCCCACTTGCAATAGTGACCGAAACAACAAGCTCTGTGCAGTTCTAAGAAATATGAGGGCTTCACTTCATAGTCTGGCCTATCCCCGCCTCTAATGTGCATTCATTGGGCTGAATCTAGCCTCATTTACATATAGGGGACGATTTTCCCTTGGTATTGGTTCATCTAGCGGTCACACAATTCATCTGGCGTCCTATTGATGGAGACAGATCTAGCCTAAGATTTCGCTTCCTGTGTGCCAGGTAAAATAACTGTGGCATATTGTGATGATAGTTCAGTGAAATTCTTAATGCTATTTAATGTCTCATAACATCAGAACCATTTAATTGCAAATTTGGATGTCAATTTTGGATATATTCATAATTTATAACTGTTTGGGTATCTCAGTCAATATATGGTCCAAACTGTTGTTCGTGAATGGCCTATACTATTCCTGCTGCCAGTCGAGGGGAATTAAGTCAGTTTGTAACACACTGTAAACTCTTCCACGAGCAGCTCTTGATGGAAGAGGTCGAGTGTCTGTCGGGTCTGGATAGATGTCGTAGGCGGGGCAGTCAGGCGGTTAGAGAAATTAGCAATCCAAAAGGGCACATGGCGCCAGCAAGCCGCCCGAGACAGACAGCGACACTCAATTACCCCTAAACAATCCCATGCAAAATACACAAGCTCTCCCTCCGATCGATATCTCAGACCAGTCCGAATCTGCCTGAGCTGACCACTCAGATCATAGTTTGAAGGTGCTTTTACATTGAATTGGTTATAAAATTAATTGCGAGTAAAAAAAAAGGTTATGATATGAACTAATAAAATTAGATTGGATGAAATGAGTTATGGCCAATGTTGTGGCCAGGTTAACGCCAGACATGAAATTCTGGAATGTTTCCAGGTTATCTGTTGAATTAGTCGATAGGCCTTATTTCAAGGAGAAACGTTCAGTCTTGAGAATGAAGCGTAGTTAGTCACAGGTTACTTTCTTCAGATAATTATTGTCTATAGATTCAGAAACAAATGCACGGACTCGTTTGAAAAAGAAAGCCAGATTTTGAGTCCATGCTGAGCTGTTATGACATTTAAGAAGACATTAATCCCCTTAAGCCTATCCCTGAGCGCTGACCATGATAAGTGTAATGACATTTTCCTCATGCAAGCTTACACAATTTGTAAATGATAATTTGTCAACCATAATTTAAATATTAATATTTGAGGCTACTCCTACCTACTCTGAAAGGATACTTTGGAACCGAAATAATTTTGAAAAGCATGCATTTTTGCTATCTGAATCTACAAATCAGTAGCCTAGTCTAATTACGTGCCTGGTCGTTTATCCAAAAAACATCAAAATGATATAATTCTCCATAATGCCATCAGCCAAGGGGTTTGCCTTAACCTTAGCTGATGAGGCAAAATGAAAGCTGAATTGCACATATTTTGTCAGCCACCCTTTTCCCACAGCCTGGACTGATGGCCTAAGGCGCGCTAGGAGCCAGTCTTTGATGACCAGGTGTGAAGATGGGAAAGAGGGGAAGGCAGAGACAAGGAGACGCGCAAGCCTAATTGTCCGTTGCCCACAGACAGGCAACCACGATTGTCAAAAGGCTAAAGACTCACAGAATCCGCTCGGGGGGACACGCGCACACTGGGAGAAGTGGATAGACAGTAATTATCGTAATTGTGGTTAATTCCGCCGAGGCGCCAGCTCTGGACCTGCCCTCCATCACTGGGATGGTCTGCCCAGCCTTTACCCCTTTCCGACATTAGAGACCAAGGAGACTCTTCTCTTCTGCCCCGTTTGCGTATTTAATGGTGTCCAGCCTCTATGGCCTAAAACCGCTGGCCAGTCCTGTCGACCCGCTTCTGTGCAGTGGGGCTCAGTGTAGAGTGAAATTATAAGATAACCCCACATGGAAGACCATAATATTATTAGCTGTATTAATTGCGTCCCTTATCCATAATAGGCTAAGCCTATATCTACTACCAAGACCTACTAGCTGCCTTTACTTCACATGTCTGAATGCTAGATTTATACTTCCATTGCTACGACAGTTCCTTATGCTGCGGTACAAAATGTCGTTAGCAACTACTGCCACCTGGCGGTCAAAATATCTTGGCCAATAATATATTTTGGTGCCGAGTGTTGCTTATTAAGTTGTGTAGTGCGTGGTATAAAATGTAAACACTATAAACAGGGCAGACATACTATCCTGACAAATGTAATGTCAGAGTGTAAATGTCTAATCTGGTTCGGGTAAGTCTATCTGGTGTGTTGTGACTGTTCAGTTTGTTGTAAAATAAGCCTTCTAAACAGGACAAACTTGACTTAATGAGTCAGGGTATAAATGTCTCATCTAGCAAGTCACTTAATTTCCTTGTCAATGGTTATCTATGGTTCTGAGTGCTAATAGACAGAGAAGGCAAAGGTGTGTATATTTTCATGCAGAGGTTATTTGCATTGGGACAGGCACCCTCGAAGTCTGTCTTTTCATGTCTGGGCTGAGAGCAGTTTAGAGGACCTTCTCTAATAGTAAGTGGGAGTGTCGCCTTTCACACTGATATTGTTGGCAGTTCACACGTTTGATTGGGATGGCCAGAGAGTTTTGGCTGATTTGAAAGAAATGCACTGGTTTCAGCTCTTTTGACTGCACACATAATCACTACAACATGGTTTTGGTGCTACTTTTTATAATTGTAAAGGGCACATTTCAAGGGGTATGCCATGAGCCTGAATGTCATACATTTTTGCTACACAAGAATTAGCATTGTTCAGTCATGTTTCACATTATCATACACAAACTAGTAAATTGTCCTCTTGGGTAAGCACATGAATTCAGACATATCATTTGGGTTCTAATGCAAACTACCATCAGCAACATTAGGCCCACTTTGTCAAGCCACACTTTAAAGGAATCAATATGGTGTCTAAATCTATAGTACATATTTGCAGTTATATATAACTGAGATATCTGCTTTGAACTGCTACCTGCAAGTAAGAATGAGCTCTTTGAAGACCGAAGTGCTGGGGACAGACTAGGCTACACTTAAGCCCCCACCTCCGACCACACAGACAATGATTGGAGCCTAACGGCCAGAGACGCATCGTTCCACACCCCCTCTTCATCCTTTGATCCAACTAATGATGAGTGGAGCATCTCTTAGAGCATCCTCCAAATCAGAACCACCAAGTAAAGTCTCTGCTCTTTCCAATCCAGAATTTTTCCCCAGCAGTCTGTACCTTACAGAGACAGTAAGATGAAGTTAGTCATTTACCAGTTAAGACATTTACTCTTACTATTCTAAAGTTGAACTGATTCTGAATATGCAGAAGGTGTAATGCTATGACTGAATGCTACTGTTGCATTATATATATATGTGTGTGTTTTCCTTTAAACCTCATGAACAGTCTAACCATATTACGTTAAAAACGCTTTCAGTTTTTCCATGTTGACCCATTTTCTTTGTGCATAACATATTAAACCAATATGTTGGAGCCTTTTACAGTTATATTAGATTATTTTCTGTCTTTCTCTAACAGAATATGCTCATACAACTTATGAACAACATACATGACTAAATGAAAGTCATTATTATTAATATACAAATTGTGCAAGTTGACACTATGCATAAATAGCAAATATCCATACTCAAGTAGAAGTATAGATACTTGTGTAGAAAAAGGCTCTGCTTAAAGTGTATACTGATTTGACTTCCTTTAATCAGTTAGAAGTGAAATGCACTTTCGGTATAAAAGGAAAAAAGTACTCTAGCCTGATTGAAGGACTGTTTTGACTGTTGTTTTAGCTAAAATAAGCAGACAGTAGATATTCCAAATTAACCACATAGCGTCATGGTAAGGTCATGTGACGCACAGGCATGTTCCAATTCACTGTTTAGGCTGATCTATGCAGTAGTGTCTGTGGTGGGGGTCAACTAGACAACAACAAAAGTAATCATAAAGCTTTCAGAACAAGTAAACTGCATCACCAAGACAAGAGTTAGCTTTCAGCATTGCCAAGTGTGCCATTAGTATTTGTAAGGATTGTTCTGTTTGGCCTTTCAGGTAATTTGATTGGCAGTTCACAACAAACCACCTGATCTTTTGTGTGCACCCTGCTTTCAACAGTTTCATTAGCGCTGATAATCTATTTCAAATTAGCCCCCATTTAAAAACAAACCATCATAGTCACCACCTTTCTTTTTAGTCTGAACATAAGAACTAGTAAATAAACTGTTCAAAAGCATCACCATAAGCAAGTTTAAACACTGCAAGTAATAAACACATGCATCAGACCCTTGCATTATCTTTTTGTTCTTTTTCATTTATTCATCATTATGTACTTTTCTCCATATATGTCAGGAAAACATTACAGAACAATGGTGTGGTTGTTCTGCTTGCGGGTGTGACATGAGGGGAGTGTCAGACTGGCACTCGCTCTCAAGAGGCCAGAGCAGTGGTCAGGGCAGCAGAGCATCTGATGAATCCTTGTTGAAGTCATGTGACAATAAAGAAAGAACCGGAGAAAGTGTGGCTCGCTCTTGAGCAGCAAAGAGGTGGTCAGACTTTCAACAAGGCACTAGAAATACCCAGACCAAGAAACAAAAAACCATAAACAAAACAAAACAAGAAAAAAAACAACAATAATCAGAACCAGTGCTTGCTTTAGTTAGAATGTTTATTACAATACATACAATTCACATTTGACCTTGTGACCCCTGTGTGCCTCTGCCCTGACCCTGACGATGATGAGGGGTGGGGTGGGGGGAGGTCACTTATGTCCAGTCCTTGCCTGTGTGAAACCACCCCCTGCCAACCCCCTCCAGCAGCGCCCCCCCCCTTCCCCCCATCCTCCACTCCATCTGAACGTACAGGGTGCAAATGAAAAATGTGCAGCAATAATTTATGGATACAACATATCTGATATACTAATAATCACTGCAAGTTTTGAATAAAGCGGCTTTCTCTTTCTTTTTTTTCTTTTTTCTTTTTAAATTCCATTACTACTTCAGCGACTGTACAGAGGAATGATCTTTTGTTTTTACGTGAGGGCATGTGACGTTCTTAAAAGGAACACCTTGCTCTCTTTTAAAGTACAGCTTTAAAAACAGACGGGCAACAGAAATACACAAGAAAGAGACTGGATGGAAAGTTTGAAAAACCCCAGGGAAAATGCAAAAAAAATAAAAATAAAATAAAATAAAAAAAAAGTTAAATTAAATAAAACAGGAGTGGGGAGGGGTGGAAGTATTGTCAACTGGACTCCACCTCCACAATGGGAGAACAAAGTCTGATTGGTTTGTGGTTGCGTGCTGGGTGGGACCCAAAGCGGGTGCGTTTAGCTGTGGCAATGGTCCTTCCACTCCTTCTCCCAACTGAACGCCATCGCCATCACCAGCCCTCAGTCCCCCCTCCCCTCCCCCCAATCTCTCCCATTATGCTGGCAGGCACTGGTGATTGCAGTAATGGAGCCAAGTCAGTAGGGGGCAGGCCACTAGAGGCACTGCAGGCAGAAAGATAGCCCTCCCTCCCCCACTTCTGAACCAGGCTGTCAGAGAACAAACAGAGGATACAGGAGACTACACTCACTGCTAACCAGTTACGCTTCATTGTTACAGTCCATACATTGAGAAAAATCAGGTCAATAGGTTGGAAGTGCGTGTGTGTGTATGTGTGTAAGAAAGGAGAAAACTGTAGAGATGTGTGTGCATGAGTCTCCATGCGAGATGGTACGACTGAGGCGAGAAGGGGGACTACGTGGAGAGAAGAAGTGTTCTGATAGTGACTGACAGAGTCCTGTGTTTCTCTGTGCGTTGCACAGGTCGAGAACCTGGGGTGGGAAGAGGTTAGGTGGTTACGTGTTCGGCATGTTCGACACTCCTGATCAAGTTGTCCACCATATCCATGCAGGTCCACGGAGCGTGCTCAGGGCAAATGGTTCACCGGTCGGTCAGTCTACCGCAAGAAAAAGACTAGGTGTCCTCCCCCAGAGGCCAACAGGGGGCCAGTCGATGTCTGTTCCATCATTTGGATGTTGAAAGCTTTTTTTTTTCTCTTCCTTCTTCTGTTTCTGATAGGCATGGCTTTCCATGGCTTCTACAAAACCTATTTACAAACATGGAAATAACATCTAGTGGAGATCTACACGCTCAGGAGAGGAGAGGCATATGGGCACTCCTGTTTCAACATCCACCCTACACACACACACGCACGCACACACACTCTCCCTCTTGGTCCAGAAGTGGATGCAGTTCTGTTTATGGGCACAGCTAGACCCAAATAGCACAACCATGGCTCTCCAGGGTTCTGAATGTGTGCGACAGGTTGATGCACCACGCAAACACCAAACACACACACACACACTTTTTAGCCCCTCTCTCCTCCCCACTCTTTTCCAGATTCTCAACACTCCGGCACCCAAGTTCTCACACCATGAAGGAATTCTGATTCTTCAGCTTTTCAAGTTCCTTAATCTGCTGTCTCAAGAACAGTATCCTACAAATAGAGAACACAATACAATAGTAGAGTTAAAAGACCGTACACTCAAGTGTCTATTAATCTGCTGTCTCAAAAACAGTATCCTACAAACAGGAAACATAATAGTAGTGTTAGAGGACTCAAGTGTTTTTTTTTTTTAGATGTATATCCATCTGAATAGCAATCTGCTTGCTTCCATAGTTATTTTTCAAAGAATTACACCATTTGTCAGCCCACATTAATGATAACTGATACAATGCATAAGCCAATCAGCCCACTCAGCGGAACCGTGATCATGAGTTCTAGCAGGTGAAAGTGATCCCATGCCTACCTCTGCTCGCGCAGCGTGGCCTGGATCTCACAAACTCGCACCAGTGAGCGCAGGTTCTTCAGCTCTGTGCAGTTCTCCGACATGTAGATGCTGCCCATGGTGTGAGCCTCCTCGCGTAACCGAGAAGCCTGCAGGCCACAGGGATTGTAGATTAGCGCCATTACTTTCATCAGCACAACTCCAAGTATTTATTTCATAGGACCCAGTTTTATAAAATGCTTTGGCAATAACTGTGGTGCACATGCATTGCCATGTCAGGCCATTGAATGACGTGCATTCAAAGCTCAACTGTGAAGTAAAAGAGGGATGGTCCTTGTCAATCTGTGACTGAGAAAAAGCAGTTTGAAGTCGCCTGTAAACAAATTGAGCTTTTGTAGACTTGCCAGCAGCCCACTGTTTTACATTTGCATGTTAATGCAGGCAGCCAACACAAACCACCCACATGTGCGGACACACACACAGAAGACAACAGATTATGCAAAACAGCTTTCAAACAGTAAAGCACCCAACAGCGGGCTCTTTGCACTAGACAGGTCCAAAACATTTTCAAAGAACACTGTAATAGCAGTGGATATAAACATGACTAGAACTGGCAAAAGTATAGGTGAGGGCTAAGGTTCAGTCTGGCATTCGGATAACAAGTGTTTGAGGTGTTTATGTGGTCACCATCCAAAGCACAGTCCTATGTTAGCCTAGCTCTCAGTCACATGCTATAAATATTGCTACATTGTGAACGCCTGTCACATAGTCAGACTCATGTTGGCTGCATTTACATTTGTTGTTAAAATGCGTCTTGTGTGATCCCAATTGGAAAGAGCTAAATACTTCATGTGAAAATCACCAAGCTGCATTGTGATCTCATCACTCAAATCAGTTGCGCAGATGGTTTGGGACAACATATAAACACTCAGAGGAAATGCTTATGCATCCGTGATGAGAAATTAGTCAAAATCATCATTATCTTGTGAAGTACCTGTTTCTCGACGTGCTCTGCCGGCCAGCCTTGTGCGTGCTTGATGAGGTTTTCATCAAAGTGGGCCGCCAGGGATGGTGTGAAACACGCCGACCGTCCTGTGGGGTCCACCTGAGCGCCTCCGCTTGTGCCGGCGGCCACACCCACCCTGCTGCTGCTGCTGCTGCTGTTGCTGTTATTGGTGCTACTGTTGCTCGGGGCAACATGGTTGGGGCCAGGAGAAGGGCTTCGTTGACTGCTGTAAAATGAGAGAAAAATAAAGCTTTTAAAACCCCACGTCTACCACATCAATTGCCACAAATTACAGCCAGGCTTAATGTGTGCAAGTCAATTTTCCTACCGAGATTCACTGGCCAGACTTTCTGTAGCTTAAACCAATGCCAAGAGAATAAACCCAGTGACCCACCATTGATGGGCTCCATTTACCATATTTGTTCAAGGGGCAAGGTAGTCATGTTAATCGATTTCTTAATGCTTAATTAATTTATTTTGTAACAATCAGCAAGTAGCATACCTCTTTACAATCGGCTAGATGTTCTAAGCAATCTACAAAATGCCCAAACTTCTTACATAGTCCTGGCTCCATGAACTCAACCCAAACAAAGTAGGGGCAGCCTGTCCCCAAACACCACCGCACTGTGTGAGGTTTCTACTGATGAACTACCTCTAGTATAATTGATTAGGCGTAATTGGTGACATACGATGTAGGTCTGAGGCAGGTGTCTCCGACCGCATTATTCTGTACCAGACAGCGCAGGATGTCTGAATTTGATTGTATAATGTTTATCAAGTTCAACACCTTCTGTTACTATGTTAGGAGATTTATTTACATTTGACCCTCTGAAGAGCTACTGGTAGCTCACTAGCTACCTTGTTTCTGTGCAACAAGGGGGGGGGGCTGACCTGTGGTGACATCAGCTTATGGCTTTCAAAGATTTTATTCTGATTTTGATTCTGACTTAGGCCATCCTTAAAATAATGTTTGGTGTAACCTGGCCAAATAAAATGGGTCCGATTTCAATATTCTGTCTCCTAGTCTTTTGTGCTGACTTGTTGGCTATAACTTAATAGTGTGACTGAGTGAGAAGCTGTCCGTCAACATCTCTTTAGCCTGAAATAAACATCTTGTGTCTGAACTGTTATGGCCCACTAAGCCTTTTGCTCATTGGGTCTGTCTATTTGTCACAGGTGTGACTGTAGCCTCAGAGAACCTAACTGATGATCGGTCACACCTGTGGGTGTAGGCCTGCAGTTTAAAAGAGCTGCTTAGTCTCCCATCCAGGGAGGCCATTTTAACATTGATATTGAGCATGCAACACTACACTCGACATTCCAACCCAATCATCATCCATATATTTCTGATAACTGACTTGAACACCTTTCACCTTCCATGTTTAGTTGTTTGTTGGTTTGGATTTGAAGTTTAGTTAATATATACACTGGTTAAAAGTCCAGCATTGCCTCCCTCTTCTGTTATGACCCCTAGAGGTTGTAACTCAACATATAGTGCCGGTTAGCGCAAAGTTAAATGTAGCCAATATTTGCTTCACAGCTTGCCTTGACATCACCTAAAGTCATGCCTCTGCCTTGTAAGTCTGCTTGCTGGCGGAAGCGATTAGAATGCAACGATCACTGGGTCCAATCCCCTACTCTTATGACCAATGATGGCCCAAAAAAATATTTACCTACCGGCACAATTTTTTCAAAATCAATTTGGCCTTATTGTTAACTCTCACCATGTCTTTTTGACAAGTCAATTCAGCATGACCGTATGCCATCATATTGCATCTTTATAGTCCTATTTCTATTATTTTTTACCACTAGTATCCAACATTAATGCATGATCACCCATTTTACAGGTTTATCCAAAGATCCTGGACACTAAATGTGTGATAGGCCTATCTGATTACCATGAATTACCATGAAACTCATTGCCACAATGCAGGTGTAATTTCCCAATTCACCACTAGATGGCAGCCTATGCCTGCTTTATGAGCACAGGCCCGTAATGAGGCAGAGATCAGAGACTCCAGGGTCTGTTGTCAACTCCTATTTAAGCAGCCCATTCACAACATACCACTCTAAGCTCCTGACTCCAGAGCAGACGGCCATCTGCACCACACCACAGCAGGCTACAGTAGGCAGACTGCAGAGCCTGATCCCAGAACTGTGTGGGAGGAGCAAGAGGAAGTGGGGCAGTTTTTACACACTAACACACACATGACCCACATTCCAGCACGCATGTGCACATACAAGCCTGCTTACATAGGCCTGGATGGCACAAGCTCCATCCAAGGCCCGATCACAGTATTTCTAGCATCAGAAACATCAACTGAAATCACTGCAAGCACGCGCACACGCACGCACATGCACACGCACACACACACACACACACACAGCTCTCAAACAAACACGTGTGCTCATCTCTGCAGGGGGCAGAAGCACAAATATAGGCCATATGTCAGCTCAGCAAGAACCAGCACATGTACGAACACACAGCAAATGGAATGAGCTCATTCATAGAACAGTGTAATGCTCAGCCCGAGGGCATCAGCAACCAGTAAAGACAGCAGACACACACAAACACAGACCAAATTTAACTCCCGCTTAACATTTGGAAGCTGTCTGTGCAACACCTTAGGCACAAAGTCACACAAGTCTACTGCCCACCTCATGAAGCACATGCATGTGTGCATGTTATGACTTCAATACCATGCAAAGATCTTGATATCAACACTAATATGAAACATCGCCTCTGTGAGAACCTTTATCAGTAAAAGAATAGACTAGGGGATATCAGGGGCGAAAAAAAGATTACAAAAAAAACGGCTTTTACTTAACCCAGGTACAAATGAAAGAGAATGGAGTATAGTGGCATTTGGTAATGCTGTGGTGCACCAAAGCATTGTGTAGCAGTGAAGGAGCTGACCTCTGTCTCTGCAGGGTGCGAGGAGAGCTGGTTGTCTCGTGGTGCTTGTCTGTGGGGACGGGCTGCTGGGAGGAGGGCTGAGGGAGAGAGCCGGCCTTCACTACAGGTGTGCTCACCTGAGACAGTGAGACAGAGAGACAATTGATGACATGAAGAGACGGTCAGAAGAGTGCAAACCAAACTAGTGGGCCACTTTAAAAAGACTTGACTACAACTAAAGAACGCAATCCCTTAAAGAAATTCAAGACAATATCTATTGAAAGAGTTATGCCAGATAGATACTTCATTAATCTCAAAAGTTAAGCCACTACATTATAGCCACTCATTATGGAACTACATGAAAACACAATATTACGACAGATAGAATCAGAGAGGTTTTGTCACCTTGGTCTGAGTGGCGACGGGTGGCGTGCTGAGCAGGGGCTTGTGGGATGCGGAGTTGGTCTGGGGCGTGCTGATGCGGGGGGACACGTAAGAGCGGGGTGACGAGGCGTCTGAAGTCAGAGACATGGGCGACTGGCTGGACTGTTGAGCTACTTAGGGAAAGGAACAGACAAACACACAATCAGGAGAGCATTTAACATTTAACTGACTGCAAACGCATGATGTAGCTGCATGCAATCTGGGTATTCAGGAGAGTAACAGTGTCCTCCTATAATAAAGGTGGCTTGGGAAGACAGCTGGGTACAAGGAGTAGCAGCATTATGATGGCAACAGTACATGTGAGAATGAAAGAAGTGCATATGTGAATGTGCAAGTGTGTGTGTGTGCGTGTGTGTGTGTGTGTACGCAGTTTGAACAGCCAGCGTAGCAGCCTGAGGTGGTAGGAGGACTGGCTCTGCGCGTGGGTGTTTCTGTGTAAAGCTCTACCTTGGCTAGACAGCTGGGCAGCCTGGGAGAGCAGAGAGGTGATGTTGAAGGCAGACGGGCCAGCCGTGAGGATCTTGTGCAGCATAGACTGCAGCGACGCCTGAGTCACGGCTGCTGTCAGAACTAGAGGGAGAGAAAGAGAGAAAGGGAGGAAGAGCAAGAGAAGGATTGCATTAATTAACTGAACTCTACTTCACTTGGACAACAGACTGGAATGGAACATCAGCTTGGGTCACAAAGACAGCAAAAGTGTCTCAAAACCTGCAACAGAATCTGGGGGAGACCCAATGAAGTGCCCTAAGTGCCAAAACACAATCATTAGCTGATCTCAGAACAGCAGTAAATGCTGTGCTTGAGGAGAGGTACGACGCTAGAGTTGGAGTATGATGACACACATGCACAAAGTACCAGCTTTAAGTAGGTTAACTAGTAATAACTGCACCTCTGTCAAAAATTAAATTGTTTAATGGCTGATTTAATATATTCAGTGAGGACAGCTGCTTGCTGTAAAAAGTACACATTTACATCCTTTGAAGAAAGCCATCTACAGTAGCATTACAAAATCCAACAAATACATTATTCAGAGCAACCCATATTGGAAATGGCCTGCCATCATCTTTATAAGAGGAATCTTTTGGTGCGTTTTTCTAAGGTAGCCCTTAGAGCCCCGGCCTTAAAAGGATCTCCATCTGATAAGGTATGTTTGCCTTAGAAGATTGATGTTGTTGTTGCCTTTGTTTAATGGAATTTAAAAACCCTCAAAATGCTTTCATTTTATTTAAAATGTTTGGAAAGTCCTCTCATTTGTAGAGCTTATAAACTGCCATTGTGTTTTACGTTGTTTACATCTCAATGCTTTCTGGGTAAAAAGTGAATCACCTGGTTAAGTTGAACATTATGATGTAATGAACACTTCTGTTCAGGCTTTGCCATTTTAACCTAAATGCACTGCAAGTCAGACAGACAATGCAGGATCCAGTACTGGAAATGAATGTGAAAAGGAGGACGATGATTAACGTGAGGAGAAAAAGAGTGGAACAATATCAGTGGTGTCTATGTGCTGCAGCAGCTTGGACACAGACCTGCGCACCCTTGTGATGTCAGTTTTCACCCAAAATGCATGAGACATAAAAACAATGGCAGTTTACGAGTGAGAGGAAACTTAATAATGCCAAACACATTTAATGGCGGACATCAATTATATTGAGACTATATATACATATATATACAATTTTATTAAGACTAATAGGCCCCCCTTTAAGACCCCTTAAAGCCATGTCCGCTCGGTTGAACACAATGCATTTGTGTTGCACTATCCAACGAAATGACCCTATAAACAGTGGTGGCATCTAATTGGCCCACGCGCTTTGTTTTGACCTGGCTTTGACTTTGTCAGCCCACCGTGGGCAAAGTTAGCAACATGCTATGAGGTATGAGAGAAGCTCACGTGATAATGTCACGTGATACATGCTGGTACAAGTCATAAATAACTTGCATTTATGTAATTGTATTTTTTGCTAGAACAATGTAATTAAGAAATGCTGTGACCATCAGCTATGTTGACTAAATGACAGCAAGACACAGCTATACTCATTTTTTTTTAAAAAAAAAAACATTGCACTGGTATGTGAGTAGACTAGTGCCGCTCCAACCAGTGTCTGGTGGCGTGTGCTGGTGCTACGTACATGGACACACGGCGGAGAACTATGCAAGGTAGATGGCAGCGTCAATACAACACTGCGTGGGTATATAGTAATGGAGTAGAAGTATAATGACACCTTTAGGCAACTAATTTGGTCGTTTGTGTTAGTCATCCTCATGTCGTGATGACCGATGACATAACACATACTCCTGAAACACTGATGCTAATTCAGCACCTGCTGCAGACGCACCGGGCACCTCAGCAGCAATTATATCTTTCAATATCTAAGGGCTCTTTGTGAAACGCCAACTAAAAGCATCAAGTCAGAGGACTCAAATTGCAGAGGACTAAGAATGAGTACACAGCTGAGTTGAAAGCTGGGGGGAAGGAATAAATAAATAAATAGATAAATAAATCATTGGCATTCTGCACAGTGATTTTTAGAACGTTATTCCTCTGCAAAAACAGCCAGCAAGTCAGCTCATAACCATCTCTAATGGAACACCCCGGTGTTGACGAGTCATGCAAACTGCTCCAAAACCAGCTGTTTCCAGGAACAAAAAAACAGATCACCTCATCTCCAAGTTCATAAACATCAGATGGGGCTGGGAGGTGGAATTCTCCGTTGTGTATTAAAAGTCTGCTTTGCTCTTCATCTGAAGTAGGCCCTGGTGCTCATGCGTGCCATCATGGCTTTAACTCCACAGCCTCAGCCAGGCCAGTGCTAATCCAACCTGCTCAGTAAAACTCAATGCCAATGAGTTTCCAGTCATGGCTCACAGTCTAGCATGTCACATCCAGTTAGGCAAAACCAGAGGTGCAGAGACAGATGGAGAAAACAAAAGAACGGCTGAGGGGTGATGGGTGAGAAGTATATAGCGCCTTGAAGTCAGAACCGCACTGTTAACATATAATACCAAAGAACCTTCAAATAAAACTGGAGGCGCTTGAGGAGCTTCCTGGGGTCACGCAGGAAAAAATTCCAACATCAAATGGGTCTGGAAGTGGAAAAGTCAACAGCAGACATTCCTTGCCTGCTCGGCCTCTTCCCAAGAGTTGCCGTGCGAATGTTTACCAGTGCCGGCCAACCTTTCTAATGCACGTTCACTCACTTGCTCCCAACCGCACAGTGGAAAACGAAACGTTCGCTTCACAGCGGCTATCACTGTAACTCCAGCATTTCAGATGGAGCTGAAGGAGTCCAACCTTGAAGCCTATAAAGGCTGGGTGATATTACCATCAGCCTCACAGGGCTGCAAACAGCTGCTTCAAATCATGATTTAGCTGAACAGGAATCACACTGTATACTGGCCTTGCTCCAGACTTAGGAAAGATGTGAATGAAGATCAGCCGAAGGGCTGTTATAGCCATGAAGTAAGTGAGTGAGTGTGTGTGTGTTATATTTGAATATAACTACTGTGGCGCATATAACAGCTCTGCTGAGGAAGTGCCTTGCAAATCATAGCACCAAGGTTTACACCGCTGGCTCACACTTAGTAACAGAAAATACTGAGCCTCTTCATCCAGGGTCACCAATAAAAAACACCTCCCATGATCCCAAGAATCTCTCAGAGGTGGACTGAACTGGTGTCGTAAACAAACCACGCAAGGATCTCTAAATCACACTGCAAATTCAACATAGGTATTTATATGTATAGTCTTCTCCAATAAATATCTCCATCATGATCTGCAGACCTCACAACAAATACCATCTGTATCTATGACTACATGATTCAACGTACATGAGCATTGTGCTCTACTCTCAATGCAGCATTTCCTGGACATGGAGAGTGGGATAACAGAAACAGATAAGAACATCCTGAACATCACCTTTTCCTCACTTACACATCAATACGGACTATGGTAGTACAGGCAGTGGATCACCCACACTCACCCTCATTGATCTTGGCCATGTCCACACTGGCGTTGTTGAGCTGCAGGGCGGTCTGCAGCGCGGGGAGCAGCTGTCTCAGGAGGGAGGGGTCCTGGAGCAGGGTGGGTGCAGCCGGCGACTGCAGCACTGGGGAGACGGGCACCGTGGAGACGGAGGCCGAGCCGGCCTGAGCTGCAGCGCTGGCCACAGACGCAGAGGAAGAGGAGGACTGAGATGTGCAGGAGAGGGAGGAAGGCTTCTCAGACACCGACTCTGTGACGGGGAATGATGAGGAATAAGTTGGAGAAATAAGGAAAAGTGTTTTATCACTCATGAGGACCTTTCACCTTCTAGCAAACTCTAGCAGTATTTTCAATTCAAAGCAAAGACTGACAACACTAGAAACCAGATTCCAATCAACTATTCTGGTGTCCCAACTATTTTCACAAGCAGAAACTCAAAACGTCTCTGTTCCCTTGAATGAAATCTCCATGGTTTCCCACAAACTATTATCCAAAATTGTGCATTACATGCCACAGGTGGTGTCAAATAATATTTGTTTTAAAATGTGATCTCAATACTCTCTTAATTAATTTATGTGACAAATAAAATACAATACATACAATCAGCACTCAATTAGCAGCCGCCAAGTGCCAATGTCGTGTAAATGTTTATTTTGCCGAGTGGATTATGGAAGCTACTCCACCACTTTGGTGAACAGGCACAAATACACTGGCACGTTAATCTGTGCGAAAGAGGGAGCACAAAGTAAGCTACGAAGTGAATACCGAGCGTGTCCTTCTGCAGTGTAACATATTGTGAGTAACAGGACTAAAATTTTTTTTTTTTACTGATTTTTAAATTAAACTGACATTGATATCCGATAACGCAAAAGCATTAAAATCATGTCGTCAGCTACCATATGTCCGTAATCGGACTGAAAGCGAAAGCACAACAGCATTTTAATTTCCAACCTACTGCTACTCAGCGACAAAATAATGAATGAATGCACCATCACGCTATCTTACCTCGACTGATTGGCTGCTTTTTTATGAATATGACCCAACATGCTTGGATGTTAATCAACTCCATTACAAACATTAACTGCAGTTAAGGGACAAGCCTAGAACAGCCATGCCCATTCTGATGTAAACTGATGTAGGCCTGATATGGAGTGCAATGATGTGATGAATTATTGCATTTCTTGCATTTGCAATGTTTTGACATGCAGTAGTGCAGTTCATTTATTTATTGGCAAAGGACAGTCATTAAAAAAAAAAGGCAGCTAGGAGAAATGGTTCACCCTGAAAAGTTAGGACAGGCAGAGGGGCCTTTCTTATAAGAGAGGGAGAGAAGAGGAGAGTGGAAAAGTGAACCAAATAGCACTTCCTGATAGCCTATTTGTATAGCATTATGTTAAATTACCACACACCAGAATAATTTGCTGTTTGCTTTGTTCAGAGCAAGCATTTCCTGTCACTTGCCTGCTTCTTTTATAATGTTGTCCTCATGGATTAAAAAATAAATAATTTTGTCCGGTAAAAAATATGGCCACATCGGCTAGTAGGCCAAAAAGTTCATTTTGACCCCTGCATACAATACAATAGACCACATGTAGCCTGCATCACCTGCCTACAATCATAGATGACAAAATAAAATTTCATGTTTTCTCCAAAACTTTCAATGATTTTAAAATTCCATGGCTGTGGGAACCCTGCTGATTATTCACATTCTTGTACATTGTCAGGGACAAGAATCAATCTCTTCACCTTACTTACAGAAAGCACTGTACACTGATGTACAAAACAGTTAGGGCTGCAATATTTGAATATTTTTGGAATCGAGTATTCTGTTGATTTTTTCCTCGATTAATTCAGGTTTTGGATAAAACATACTTTTGTGGTTTTAAACAGCAAAATCAATAGCGAGGGATGTGACATGAAAGGCCTGCTAAAATGACCTAGCAATTGGCTATAATAAATATAATAAAAGAAGGTTTTTACTCAAACTCCAACACTCCAATTGTTGGATAAAAACCTTTGATTTACTGGCCTCGCATTAAAAACTATCAAATACATCAAAAAAGACCACTTGTCCTGTTTTGTCTTTTAAACATGAAAGACGGTTGTATCTCGTGCAACAAATCTGAGAATACAAAAAAAAAGATGCATGTTCAAGATGGGCAGAGACACAGTGTGTGTCTGTGCATGGGCGTGTGTGTCCCTGTGCACGGGAGGGAGAGGGACAGATGAAGAGCAGATTTGCTTACTTATTACTCATCATGCTTAGTCACTAGCATAGCAGCAAAGTCCTAAATACTGTTCTTTCTTACTAGCACTAGTGTTTATTAAGTTAGCAATCATAAAATGGCGAGTGTCAACTTTTACGCAACACTGAAGATCTACTTGGTGAACTGCAGTTAACGTGCAGATGTTTTCCGTACAGGTGTTGGAGCTTTGACATTAAATAATGGTAGCACAGGTTCATTTTTAACGTGTATACACTGCGTCACGTTGTCCACCTTGCGTCCACCTCACTCTGAAGCTTAGTAGTGGGCTATGAAACGCTAGTGATATCATAGAAGAGACTTCTTTAAAAGATGGCCTTTGTTGGGTAGAATGTCACAAATGAAACAAACCTCATTTTTTGTAATCGAGTAGTAAAAACAGTACATCAAAATGTCCTAGGCAAATAAAACACAGGAGGACATTGAAGGACTGCAAAGAACTAAGCAATGTGAAGTGAAAACAGCCATCCCTATAATTATTGTTTATAAAAAGCCTCTCTGCCCCCCAAAATAACACAAATCTGTGTCCAAGTCTTAGAGGTCACTGACATGGAAAAAAACAGCTTCACATTCACTTTCAGAAAGGTCAAGTTAGTCTCGTGCTTTACTGTTGTACCCGACAAAAGCATAGTCAGATGACTCCAGGTATAAAACAAATGTCTTTTGATTCAGTAACTGAATGCATGACAGCTCAGCTGAATTCCATTGCTCAAATCCTTACTTACTGGAAGTTTACACGCAATAGGCTGACAACACAAGACACATTCATCTATCATCATTAACAAACTTAAACAACATCCTTCATCCTCAACACCTCAGACAAGCTCCACGGCATTATGTGAAAACTCTGTTCCGCTGGTTAAACCTATTCAGTCTTTGGCCCCAGTATGTGTGGCCTCTATCAGATAGGCTTTGTGCTTCTATAAAGGTGCACATATGTACTAGTGGGCCCACAATCACATCGAATTTAAAGTTAAAAACATGTCAATCGAAGACTTGTTGTGGAGTATAAAGGGTGGCAATAATAACACTATTATAAACATTTTAGAATTTAGTGTAGAAGTGTAACCATCTCCTGTTCGTAGCACTGCCCATTTTTATTAAATAATTTTTTATTTTTTTAATTCATCTATTTTTCTTTCTTTGTGATACTATGAACACACTAATCCTCATAGGACCAGGCTAAGACTTGTCATCCATCAGCCAATCACCAACTCATCAAAGGAGACAGCTCAAGCATGACACTTTGAACCAACCACAGACTCTTACCAGATAGGAAGAAACTTTCACTCAATTTTTTAGCACAACCTAGGGATACAATATGCTTTGTGAACAAGAGCCTGAGAGAAGTGGGGAAAAACACACACACACGACCGCCAACCGCCACTCAAAAGTGTACATCTGCCAGGATGCACAACACTCACTGGTAGGGAAGCTGGAGGCAACCGTAGCCTGCATGGCCTCCCGTCTATAGTCTCTGTCTTTGGGGAAGCTGTTGATTATCGTCGTCTTGGAAGCCTCCTTCTGCCTCTGCTCTCTGTTAAAAAAACAAGGGGAAAAATTATTGAATTCAATTGAATGGCAGAACATCAGCAGGTCTAAAAATCCCCCATAGTCTAGATAGAAAAAGGTCTACAGGTCAACGAATGGATTTGTTTTGCATACTCCCGCACGGCAGCTACAAATGCCACTGAGAATAAGAACAAGCAATGTCAACACAAGTGTCCAAAATGGTATTCATAGACAACTTGAGCACAAACTTAACTTCTGCATACAAGTCAATACTATCAAACCAATCAAATGAAAGGCTTATGCTGCCTTGACAGCTGGACACTACACTTGCATCAACCCAAATAGAGTGGAGGAAAAACACAGCAAAGTGAGTGTAATCTGCGGTGTAATCTCGATTAAACCTTTTGTCACTTGTGAAGCAACTAAGTACACTTCTGTTTTCTTCTGTGTGTTCTGTTTTGTGTTTTTTCCTATTCAACACAAGGCAGGCAACAATGGTCGCGTTGCATCGTTCCATAAGGAAACAATTGAATTCAACCACTTGGACGTGAAAAAAAATCACGCCAGTCTGAACAGCACCTATATACCTATATTAAATACTGAAATTAAAGTGTTTTTAACGAGTGTTAAATTATGTAACCATAGCAGCTCACTCCTCCATTGGCTGTCGTTTCTGAAACTGCCAGGCAAGTTCCGATTTTTTAAAAGTAACCCTGCCAGATTCATCCTGCACTCATTTGGACCTCTGCATAAGATCTGTGTGTTCTCAGGAAATGAATGATTTCCTATCAATTTTAATACACCGTCTCAACAAACTCCAAACATACTAATGTGAAGGCAACATCAGACATCACAAAAGCAGATAAGCACACAGCAGGTAGCTTTCCTTTCTTCAAATTAAAGTTAGCAAAGAACTGACAAAGACGTTCATAATCAGTGGGGAAGCTAGCTTTCCTTGTACAGACAACAGATTATTTGGGGTCATGGAGTCTGTCCTTAGTAAACAAATCCTTGATTCTGCAAAACAATTAATATCCAAAAACACAGGCATTCTAATGCCTCACAAAAAAGTTTTTAAAGATTTTAAATGGCAGCTGTGAATGTCTACAGATTCAAATGTGAGACGTTTAACGTTTCATGAAGTTTCTAACCACCCACGTCGGCAACAAGAAAAATTCTTCTAAATAGCAGAGGTTGACAGTCTATTAAACACTAATAGACAGTCTATTAAACAAAGTGTGTGTGTGTGTACCTTTCCAGCCACTCCTTGGGCTTCTCCCACTGCGAGACCTCGGTCCTGCAGTTGTAATAGTACTTCTTCCCAGAGGAACTAATGTGCTCTGACCAATCATCAGCAGGATCATAGGGCTGGGACAACAACAATAAAAACAGCAGCGCAAGATTACAAAACTGAACAAGTTAAGAGAGACATGCATGAGAGGCAAGAGATCTCAAAGGCATGAGGTGGAGAAGATGCACTTGCGGATACACACAGCATGAGAGAAAGCGAGACTCAGAGCTGATACAAGTCAGACAAAAAGAGGTGCAACAGAGAGAAAGAGGTGGGTGTGGGTGTGGGGGTGGATGGAGGGAATGGGGGCAAAGAGGTGAGGACTGATGCAAGAGCTGGTAATGTGGGAGAGGCAGTGAATGCGCTGCTCTCCGCCTAAAGGGCCTCCTTAAATCAGGCGACATCAAACATCATCTCCTCTGATCAATGACACACACACACACACACACACACACACACACACACACACACACACACACACACACACACACACACACACACACACACACACACACACACACACACACACACACACACACACACACACACACACACACACACACTTAATGGACCCTCAGGCTAATATGATCATTTTGTGTGACCAGAGTAATTTCATTCCCAAGCCAATAAATATGGGCCCTTCTTTCATGAAGGATTTGGGCTGGTATATGCTCTTGATGACTCTGCATCTTTTTTTGCAGTGCAACACAGCAAGGCCAAACACACACTCCATTCTAAAGGACTTGAAGAGTGTCCCTTGCCTTCTGCAAATGCCGGATGATGCCTGATTTTGCTAAATATATTCATATATCTGTGATGAGGTTACTGGTTGGAGGGCTCAACCAACTCTCATGATCTGCTTTATTAGGAGCAACGTTTAATAAAGTGCGGTTAATACACAGTTCCACAGCTTTAAATTTGCCTAAACTACGGTCCTGCGGTACATAGATGGTGTGGTTTATACTCAGGGAGGTACTGAACCCTTGCCTTAAAATTCCCATGTGGAACACATGTACCTTTTCAAGCAATAGTTTAGAAACATTCTAAAAGTAGACTGAAGGCAGAAATCCTCACCCTGATTTTCATTGATTCATCTTCAATCTATTTTGTTCAGAACATAGGCAAAATGAGTGTGTGGTCTCATTTTGGTTTAAGAACAACAAACAGACACACATACTTTTAAATATTTGTCCTGGTCAAAATATAGAGCAGTGATAAACAAGGTAACAGGTCCTGAGCCAAACTAGCACCACTTTTGTAATGCTAAATTATTATTGCTAATTTTGATTATCACAGGTTCAAAACACAAACAACAATCAGTGCTGAAATTCTGCAATTGTCAGCCCTATCATGCAGTAAGGTCAATGAGTCACTGTTTGTTGAAACACTGTACTTCATTACCAGAACAATCAAGTGCTAAAGAAATCAAAGCAAAGGTCACATTGCCCCTCATGAGTCACACCACTTCCTGTGTATGTGTATGTGTATTACATGCACTCTGTGAGTTTTATGAATTGTTAACATGATATCAGTGGCCAGATCAGTGGTGATGTCAGTGAACAGATTCTTAATGAAATAAACAAAAAATAACAATAACAAGCAAAAACAATAACAAAAAATAACAACAAGCAATAACAAAAACTATGAATTGAGCTGAGCTTTTAAACTGTTTGGAGTCATTTCTTGTGTTCTGATTTTGCATGACCTGGTAGGGCCTCAAGATGTCTCTGACTAAAGTTTAGACCACCTGTTTGAAAGCACTTTTTTTAAATGGTCAATATTTCTCACGCATACATGGCCATCATGCCTTATCCTAAAACAAAAATCTAAACTGCACACAGATGTGTTTGTGGACTGTTTACATACTTAATTTTTGATTTGATTGCCACTGCAAACTAGCTAGTGGCAGAGCTGCATCACAATACTGATTGACAGCAACTGCAAACAAGCCCGTGCCGGAGTTGCGCATCTCAAAGCTGGGCCCCTAGGTCATGGGTCTGGCGTGCACTCACTACATGACAGAGCGGCACACACTTTGCCATAAGGATCTGTACGCAACCTTTATATTCAATCACTTGCAATTCTAGTGAGTGTAGCCCTCAGATATCATGTCAGACCTATTGGGCACTTGCAATAACTGGGTGCCGATACCTCGTGTCCATTTCTTGGGAATCTTATAAAACCTAAGCATGAAAATATTTTTTTCCATATACACAATGATCTACTAGCACGTTAAGGGAGAATAAGGGAGAATAACAGAGCTATAACAACATATTTGTGTACAATGGTGTTGATACTTGTACACTACATCTTAGAACAACACAGAATGACAGAATCACCAATGCATGTCTTTCCTTGATTCATGGGAATATTTTTCCAAATCCTCTTCTATGCTTATCCAGACCTGGAAAACACTAAAATCCAATTCCTTACTTCTCCAGACTGCTTAGGAACCCTGATACCTGCATCCTTGGCAATTGTCTGGTCACTAGCTGAGTAGAGGAGCTGGTTTACCTGGGTGGTATTCCAAGTAGGTGGTTAAACACCTGGCTAAGTTAAAGACCTGAGGGGTATTTGTACAAAACCAAGATGGGGTTTTTGGGTCATCCTAGAGGAATTCAGCCTTCACTGTTTCACAAAAGAAATGGCACATCACTTACTATGAGGATTTATTCCTTGCAGTAGGCCTGCTCCTGAAGAGCCAGGCTTAGTTTATTCTAACATTAATTTTGACGGTTCAGTCAGCTGTCACTCCAATTAGACCCTCACGTAAGATGATTTCTATTTCTATATAATAATAGTATAGGTACAGTATAGTATAATCTTAGTACAGGTTATTTTAGAATTATTTATGAAGTTAAAGTCATTGCTTACATCGAATACATTAATATAAGTAGAAAAAACCTGCAGTAGTAGAAATTTCAGGCATATTTGCAAATGTATTTCTTCGTTAAGGAAGGCGTTAAGGAAGGCGTGGGCTTATACATAATTATGCATTTAGCTGCCCACCACACTCTTGCGGTTTTACTGCGAAATGATTGTGTTTGGTTTGGCATCATTTTAAACATATCAGAAAGCTGTATCTGAAAACGAAAAAAAAAAGCAGCAGTCAACTGAAAAAAAAAATCAGCCTGCTTATGTGTAGAGAAGAATCGGCTGTGCCAGTCATGGGTTCTAAATAGTCTTTGGGTGAGTTTAGCATTAGCCCTTGCCACCAACACTGCACTGTAGATTTCAAACTGGCCAAGGTGGGCAGTGGACCTGACTGGTCAGTGGCACGTCTTGAGCAGACACAACTACAGCATCTGAGCCCAGCAAATACTGACTATTTTCAGGACTTTGATACCTACTTTGACATATTTAGCAACATTCACATTTCACAAAAAATTACGATGGGAGTAGCAGCAACTATTTCTTTGAAATAAGGGACTTAAAAGTTCTAGAAAATCTTTTCACTTGTAAACTGACATGGTATTTTACATCTCATGCCTTCTGGGTAAAAGTTGACATCACATGGTTGAGCCTGTCTCATCCAAGCTTGCACTGCATAGCATACCCTTTTAACCTGGAGAAAGTAGCTAACCCACTAATAGAGTGGCCTGTTGGCTTGATTTACTTATTAGCATGCAGACTATAGGCCCTTTTATTATAAAACTTTAGCACAACCTCTGAAATAACTTGCCACTTAACCACCCCCTGTACACTCACGGCTACCTCACTACAGAAGAACAGATGAAAGCATGACTTGTGTTAGCATACGTGCTGACAGCTAGCTCAGCGGAAAGGTACTCACTGTGTCAGCTGTCCTGCTGGGGTTGGAATGGGAGTTGGCGCTGTGCAGAGCACTGTGGTTGTGGGAGTTCTCCTGAGGGGAATAACTGGTCCCTGTGAAAACACACAAACCCACAAAATAGGGACTGTTGGTCACTATACTACTAAACACACAGCGAAACATACAAAAGTAATCTCAAGCAAACAAACAAAAAAAAGGAACCCTGGGGCATTTGTCACATTTATAAGCCTGCATTTAAGGCTGAGACCACAATAGTCTTGATTATTCTGCAACTTAACCAATACCCTCCCCTCGTCCAGAGACGAATATGTGACAGTTAAGCGAAGACACAATCGCTAGGTTCCCACTCCTGAAGAGATATCTTCTACAGATCCTGAGAGCATACAGCTTGCTAAAAATGGACCATTACCCTTGCGACCTAGAGGGACATATTCCCAATTAAAATGAATCAAATTCACTGGGGTTGCCATAAGTGGAGTGTATGCCTTGTTAACACACACCATCAGACAACTCCTGCAGTAACTCTGAAGTACTTGCATTAAGGTATCTTGACAGCAGCGTATAAAGAGTAGTCATGCTTCACTATGCTGTGAGAATTTAATTAAGTTAACCCAAAAAGTTGGTAAATTGTGCAAAAACCTGTCAACAGGACTGGCTTGCAGTAGCTAACATTCGTTTACCAATTAAGAAAGCATTTGTAAATGTTTCATATTGCTGTTTTTTTTCCATTCACATTGGTTCCACTATAAAGTCGAATCACTTCAACTACATAAATATACTACTCCAAAAGCTGGAAAAGTGTTGTTTCAAACAGCAGGAAAACACTTTCTGTTGAATAGGCATCTGATAATTTTCTCCATAAAGACTATTTTGGTTTGACATCTTGATGGCTTGAACTAGTGCTGCTAACTTTCCATGAATAATGTTTTTATCAACACAGCAGCTTATTAACTGTGTGTCATGCTTCCCTATACTGTTAAATGTTACACCACTAACCCAAACAATGTTTCGCTGTCAAATTAGCTGCCAAAGACAGCAAGTGAGATAGCTAACCACTTTTACAGACGTGGCAACACATTTCCAGAAACTTAGTAACCTTTATGCAGAAACAAAACAGATGTGAGGTCTATTTAAGAAGGGTCACTGAAAAAAAGGTAGTGTGTCACAACTATCAATAATTCATCTAGCTTTTAAAAACACGCATGTGGATGTGCTGACTTATGCTGCGTTTTCTGTGAAACTGAATTCACTAAATAACAAAATAAACTAACTGGTCTGCTCCTCACAACATAGCCCATAGGGTCAAAATGACATTCTAATTCTCAGCCAAGCATGACTGAGTTAAACAAAAGAAGACAGTGTGGACTTCTTTCTTTTTAAGAAAACGTTGATCTGTTCATGAAACATAGTATTCAGAAACAAAGTGGCAGGCAACCTGTCAAGATAAGCATTCTTCAGAGATTTGTCAGCATCACATCCATTCAGCACACGGTTTATATTTCTCAGCTGCCACCATTATTTACCAAGCAACACAGAAGCCTACAAACACTGGCACTTTCTGGGTGTCAAAGCCATTGCCTGACTATTAATAAGCTGCCCTACACACATAGGCCTATTTTCTCATCCCAACATTGAAACAGGACTGAATGAAACTGAATGTTCTCCGAGCAACATGCCCTTTTTGAAAACCTGTTTTGTGATGAACGTGTAGGATGAGGGAGGTGTGGCAGCTACAGGTGTGTGAGTGGGAACAGGAGATGAACAGGTGTACAATGGTGGCGTGCGTGCGTGCGGGGCTGTTTGGAACAAGGAGATAGGTGGCGTGAGTGTGTGTCCGGGGGAGAGAGAAGTAATGAGAGGTTTGTGCAGAGTGTGTGTGGGAAGACGCACATAATAAGAAAGTGAACAAATGCTACTTCAAGGCATAAGGAAAGCAGCAGGTAGACTCTAAGAAAGAATGTGTCTGTAGAAGACAGAGAGAGAGGGAGGTAGGTTAGCAGAAGGGTGTGTGTTTTGGGGTTGGGGCTGAGCGTGTCGATAAAGACGGAGGGTTCCACCAAGAAACCCTGCACCTGCACATAGCAGGGATTACCCAGCCCAAAACCACACACAGACACCAGAGAATCATTACTATGGCAACCAAGAGTGCAATGAGGTCCCCTAGGACATTGGCAGCTGTGTGTGTGTGTGCGTGCATGATCAGACGTTGTCACACCAAGTAGAGAGGAAATACAGGGGAGAGCCAGATACAAAAAAGAAAGGGCCCCACACCAGCTTTACACTTAAGTCTTCAACAGAGCATCAGCGATTGAGACATCATAGTGAGGGAGGTTTAAGGTATCGTTTAGTCTTGTTCTCTAAAGCGAACTCTAGGGATCCATCAACGTAAAGTATATTTTTCTAAAATTATCAAAACAGGCTGAGCGTAATAATGTCAATTCCTGAAATCCCTATACCAGTGATACAGTCATAAGGCACCGAGATGCCTTTTAACTTAACACAAGGCATAAGCCTTGGTGGCTTTAGAGAATTGATTTCAAACACCAACAAGAGAGTTAAAATGCCAGTGCTGTGCCCATCTACTCAACCTTAAAAACCAACACTGACTCCCCCTGATCTGCATTCATACCTGCATCAGTCCACTTACCACACACCAGACACCTCCTATTGATTTCCACTGAGCTGCGGCTCCTTTGACATTGGAGATGCACCCTCTCCGGCTAAGGCCTTTAAAAGCAGCTTGTCCATTTAGCATTTTCCCTGCTTGCACCAAAATGGTGATCCCACAATATGCATTTCAACTGGGATGGTCTCAAAAGAGCAGGTGGAAGACACTGCATGGAGCACAATTGCTGATCATGCCCTATAGACTCTGAAGTCTCTGAAGTCAAATAACCATGATCATTCAAACACTGGAGTGAATTCCTATGTACTGGTACATGTCTTTAAAGGTGCCACGTTGCGTTTTAGGTTTAACCATCTTAACCTAAAAAAAGCAACACAATGCAAAGAATTGACAGCATCAACAGTACTGACAGAATGTCAAAGCACTGGGTTGTTCATATATCCACTGAAATGAGCAACTAATGCTGGGCGGACTAATACAACATCACAATCAAGCTGCTATATCAAATACAGTGCTAGAGGATGCCAAAGCAATGTTTAAGACGCTTCAAAGCCGGCAGACTTCCAGACAGCTCCTTAATAATTGCTTAATACACAAAATCCTCTAACTGTCAGTATACTGCACTGCATCAACAATGCATTAAAACATGTGGCAAGCTTGCGAGAACTGTTAAAGTAAGTGTCACTGTGCATTTAAACAGCATCAAAATGACAAGTCAAATAAATAAATAAGAGTCTGTGTGCTGAAGAAGCTCAATTGGTATTTAGAGTGCATCTACACAAATATCAGTGTGCAAGTCAGCTGATGGAGGTCTTAGCATGTTTCCAATCAAACTCTACATCAGTATCTGAAAAATCTATCAAAATCAAATAAACAATCTGATGAATAGTACTGTAGTTCTATTGTGTGGGGAGCTATGTTGAGAAGATGTTCCACATTTAATGTTGATGAATACAAGACAAACTTGGTAAAAGCAAAGAATTTGACTTGTTCGAATGCATGATCCTAAAAATAAAGAAAACACCTGAAGAGTTTCACAAGTCTTTCACAAGTTATGTGAGCACTAACATTTGATATGTTTCACTTTGCCTCCTTTACCTACACCATCAAGTTTCAGAACAATCCTGACAACCTGATAACCAATTAAAAAGGCAGCTAAGGTATAATCTATACCATCACCTGCTGAGTAACTTCTACCATTAATGTTGTGCCAATGGATGATGTCAGTATAGAGACAGTTTAATTACCATTGTACCTATACAGCTGCATTTGGTTACCATTGTACCCACTTAAAAATTATCCATAACCCTGCAAGTCTCAGCCATTAATCCATATAGGAATAAAGGATTACGGGGAGAGAGGGAAAAGCGAAAGATCATACAAGAATACACAAAGAGACAAAATAAGACAGGGGGGGTTGTCTGGATTAAATATAGCACAGGTTTAAGGACAACCATGTATTTAATCATGCATAATTACGCTGTCATGATTGGCACTCAATGTTCATTATCCAAAGGTGGGGAGAGAGGAAAAACAGAGCCTCCTTCTCCTTCCCTGCAATCCTGTTCTTATCAGAGAGACTGGTCCATTCTAACCACTTTGGTCACGCTAATGCACACACTTCCCAGATGTTTGGGCTGAAATTGATAAGGTGAAGAGCATATAGGCATGAATAAATAATGAGCTTATGTGGTTATCTGGATCTGCTTGAGTGCGCTGGGTAAGGTGTGCTGGACTGACTTTGCTCATGAATGAGAGGACAAATGGGAGTATTGATGAGGATCTGGACAACCAGCTGAAACAATACAAAGCACCTTTTGCATATAAGCATATGAATGATGTGATACTCAGCTCTAATGTATGTTTACAATGCCTTTCACAATAGGATATGAGGCACTCTGGGAGGACCTTTCAATGAAGTGGTAACAGAAACTATTAAGAACTTTTGGCTGCGAAATCCAGCACATTTCATTAATGTGGTTAGTGTGGCTTTACAAACTGTATGCTGGCAAAGAGAGCTTTAGGTAAAGTGGGGAGCGAAACAGATTATTACTGATTAACGACAGGAGACAAGCACCTTGTCTCTCAGCCTCGAATACTAACTGTAGCAATTGCAGTCATAACAAACTATCTGCAGATGATAAGTCTTGTGCTTTTAATGTTCCCACTTCTATAGCTATCATCCTGTGGTCTTGACAGGAGGTCAGCATCAAGTTTTTACTAAGAGCTCACTGAACTATGAACAACAGGATAGCTACAGGATGGCAAGTGTCAGGCCACTGATCTGGAGCAACAGTAAAATGACAGGTAGAAAATCTGAGCATTGGGTATACATGTACTAATGCCTCTTATCTAAATCTAAAGACCATAACAACAGATGTGTCGAGTCTACATGAAGACATGCATTTCATGAATAGGGAATAAAGGATTTCAAGCCTATAAGACATGACTGTAGAATCTGACTAAATATTACCTAGGGATTACTCATCCTTCAAGTTTCGTAGCTGATTAGAAAAGAGCATGGGTCACCATGGCAAACATGAAATATGTTGAGTTACTGCATACCACTAATACACATTTATACATGTTTTGTCCATGTAACAAAACTAGAACAACATGTACAATGACAAACATGGCAGAAAGTGAAGTCCAAACTGCAGACAATAAGGGAAAGCTAATTTCTAACCTCCTGAACAATATTATGTTTATATCACTGTAAGAAGATGCAACTTGAAGTCCAGTGTGACACTGTTCACATTGTGTTCCATCTCTATGACAAAGGGATCTATTTAACCTGGTGAAACGCATGGGTTGCTGAATCTCTAAATGTTGAGACAAATACCTCTTATTCTAAATACAAAAAAGGAAAAAAATACTTTAAGAATAGCAGTACTAGGGGCAGGCACAGCCTACTGGTTAGGGCGTTGGGCTTGCAACTGAAGGGTTGACGGTTCGATCCAAGGGACCTAATCCCTCACTGCTAAAGGTTACTGTGTACTTCACTTCACTGTGTGCTGTGTGTGTTTTCACTAATTCACAATTGGGTTAAATGCAGGGACCAAATTTCCCTCACGGAATCAAGAGTATAGATCTTACTTCACCTGCATTACAGGCTACCATACAGGCTAATATCTGTAGCTTCAAAATATTACTTTGAACTGATCAATACAGTAGGTACTGCAAAGCCTTTGAACCAGAATAACAATTTTAGATTACAAATATATGTCCGTTTCCAATAGTATGCAAGTTTGTTAATTTGGCATTTGTATCTTCATCACTTACACCTATAGAGAGACCCATCAGATCAATAAGCTATTGTAAGACTACCTTCATCAGTTGTTACTGCATGGAGAACATCACACTTAATCATAGATCAAGACTTCTACACCATGTAAAACAGTATTTCGATTAGACTAAAAATATTCAGAAGTGTTACTTCATGGGAGTCAGGCCATTCTTACCTCCATCCCTCTCTCTGCCTCGGTGCGTGTGCATCGCTTTTGCCCGGCCATGACTGGAATTGTCGGTGTGTTTGTTGTCTGGGCTGTCAGATCGCCGCAGGATTTTGCACGGTGGGGTAGCATCAGCAGGGTCTCGCATCTTCTCATGCCGGTGGTCGCTACCGGGGTGACTCTTCGATGAGTATTTAAGAGTCTGAGAAAACACACATTGAGCATTCATAGCTAAGTACTGTTTATTTAATATCGAAACAATTTAAAAGGGTATAGATAACAAATCTGTAAAAGCCTCAACACTGTTCGCCTAAATTAAATATAAGAAGGAAGCAATGAGTAAGCAAGTTATCAGTATTTTATGTGTATCCTTTTTATCTAGTTTACAACATAAATATACACACAGTCGTGACTTAACTATGGTGAAGCCATGGCCGTAGTACGTCACGGACAAGCTAAACATAGCGATCTCATAGTTGTTGGAAGACTAACCTTACCATACCACTGACCGTCAATACTTTTACGTTTACATATCATTAAACTGGTAATGTTCATTTATTTTTTTGATAGGTGACGGTCTCAAGTGCTGTGTTGGTGAAACAAATTTTGACGTCCGCCCAACAATTTTGACACCATTCATTACGGCGTTTCGTATGAGGTTGGTTGGCGAAAAACAATCTCATGTCTGCATTTAGCAGGTCTACGTGTTCTTGATCACACTTATTTTAAGTTCAAAAAATGAATTTCTTGTCTGTCTTTCAAACTACGTGCCGTTAATGTCTAATAGCATGAAAAATATAAGCGCTGTAGGTTGCAGGAGCAGCGACCGACAACCAGGCCTCAGTGCTAACAGGCTAGGCAAGTGGCCTAGCTAGCTAGCCGTTATAGCTATTAAAACTCGTTACCAACATATTGTTGTCGTTATATTCGACGGTCAAAATCTCCAACTCAATATCAGAAATGCAATTTAACTTTCAATGTGGACGTCAAAGCGTTTCTTTTTCGTAATAAACCGAAACAATACACTTTTCATGATATTTTCCGCACAGCGGCCTAAGCTGCCCTAAAAGCCTGCGCTAGAGTAACGTTACCCCTTTTTAATCTTATTTGTTTCTTGCTAGCTTATAGCTACCTGATAGGGCTGTGAGTCCCTTCGATCGTTGCACCTGAAAAATAAAAAGAGACTGGTTAGTTGGATGAAAATCGCAGACCATTATTGCAAGTCTGTGAATAACTGCAACAGCTGAATTGGCTTCCTTAAGTTTGTGGCTACTTATTTTGGTTTCAATAAAAATGGCGGATTGTCAAAGCGGAGAAGGGAAAGAGGAAAATCGTAATACAGCTAGCTAGCCAAAAACGTAGAGCTGTTTACCCATCGCCGAGTCTCGCTGGTTTCCTTGCATACATTACCATCAATCCCGTGTTGGTGTGTGTGGAGCGGATGTGAACAATTGTAAAGTTATTTGTTTTGTTTTCAGGTTAATGCCAATCAAGTCAGTTATGTCAATAGTTCTTGCTAAGCGAGTCTCTTTTAGCATTCGCTAATCGGAAGAGCGCCCTCGGTCCATCTCCCACTCGCACACAGCAGACTCTGCCCCTATCTACAGAGATGAGAAGCTCAACCCGATATGCGCCCCGCCTCCCCCTCCTACATCGACATCCGGGACATTTTTGCCCTCAAGTCGGCAAAACTCTGCTGGATAAAATGCAGGATAGCCGGTGTCTGAAAATGGATCGTTCAACTCAGCAAACTTCAAAGCATATTCTTATTAGAATTACTATTTTCGAAAAGATGCCTCTTCAAGATTCAGCAAACAGACATTAATATCCGAAGCCCTTTCAAGTGTCCATCACTAACAAGCTAAGGTGTACAAATTGTTCTCTACTGACATCTGGTGGTTAGAGAGAGTGTAGCCTTCAAGTGTTTTCTTGCTGGATTATGGCTTAATTATTAACATTGCATTGTGGTAGCTCAAAGGGGTTTTATTTTTATTAAAGGCTAATGGTTTAGAGGCCAAACTGGATTGTACATCTGTAGCATACACAACCATACATACCATGCTGTCCACACTATAGTAGTACACACAGACATAACTCTCTAACATTAAATGGCAGAGCAAAGTTTGAGGTCTTGAAGTTGCAGAGCTCCTGGAAGAGCCAAAGCTCTTAAAATGGATAGAGTGGATTCCACTGTTGCTTTAATGAGGCAAGAGCCAATCACAAAGGGAAAGCAGCATGTCAGCAGAGTACATTGTAGCTAGAGGTTCAGAGGGCAGACATGGGGCATCTCTTTTTGTAGACCAGTTTTCCAGAACTATTCTGCTTTAGGACATTTGCTATGAGAAGACAATACACCACAGATAACTAATTGGTATGGTAAGCTTATTTAGTTGAAGCAGTGACAAATGATATGTGTCTATAAATCAGGCTATGCTTACGGTCACCACTCTTGTTACAGAAAAAATGTTACCAATAGATTAGTCTTCTGTTTTCTGAGGGACTAATCTTTTTCTTGTACTGAATGTGTTACTTATAGGAGAGCACAATCAATGAGAGAAAAATCGATTCCTGTCTTTTTTATCCTACCTTTGATTTGATGTCATTGATCCTTTTTAGGCTACCTTAAATCAAAGCCTTGAAACTGAATAGGATAAAATAAACTAATCTCCTCCACATTGAATGCACCCATAAAACTAATTAAAATCAAACTCAAATTATGAATGAAAATAAAAAATGTGTTTTCATAATGGTAATATCTCTGTTGCAACACGACTACGTAAGCTTTCAAATAGGTTCTTCATATAGGCCTAGTTAAGAGGATCGTACATAATTTCTGTCATATTGAAACCCCCCAAAAATGTACAATATGCAGAAACCATCCTTAAATAATTCCCACCTGGTTTTGAATCATGTTCAATATTGACACATTCATTTAAATGTTAATGAGAACATGTATTTAAAAGATAATTAGCTATGGATCATTCAGATCCAAGATATTGTCACTATAGAGGGAAGCTGCATCTGCATCTGCAGCTCGTAAGCAAAAGGTTCAGACAGGTTCACTTTACCACAGATGCACTGAAGAATAAGTGCAAACAGATTCTCCAACAACTGACAGCACTTTTATCCCCTGACATCAAGAAGTCTCCAACTTTGTGAACAAGGCACAACTAACATAACACATCTAGAGCAAAGACAGACAATCCCACAAGTTCAAAGCCCTCCAAGGCAGATCACACAGTACCATCATCCACCAAGTACCACCAAGCTCCACTCGAAACAAGGGCTGATGTGGACCACACCCCCAGTGAGTCAGACCAAATGGATGAAGAACCTATCTGATAGGGATCTCACCAAACCAGAAATGTATGTGTAAGTGAAAAGACTCTTTCTTCGCCATTTCACCCAGTCAGCTACCCACAGTAGATCTTTAGCAGCCACAGAGTCAACCATCTGGAACAACAAGATACCTCAAGCAGAGACAGAACAAATCAGGATGAAAGTATCAGCAGCCCTTACAAGGTGCCACCGTCTTGAAGGACAAAAACATCACCATACTACCAGTAGACTAACAAAAGATACAACCAACAGCTACAAGAAAAGGGTCATTGACTTCCTACAAGCTTTGAAGAATGTAGAAGCCACTGACAAACGTAACTACTGCCGACTACCCAGGGGAGACCACTCCATGCATATATGGCCTCCAGCTAGGGAACTGAGATAATCATGCATGGCAAAGACATGATTTTGTGTTAAAGGAGACGTAGAATGGAAAACAATTTGCCTTGGCTTTGATGAATTAGGCTAGGTTGTGCATGGCCAAAGAGCTGTCATGAACATAAAACATGGCTGTGCCCTTCTTCATATAAACTACAAATAGCCACTCAAACATGGGTGAATTAGAACTGAATTAGAAGTCTACATGTGAAATATCACAAAGCAAGTGTAGTTAAATTATGGTTATGAAAGAGGGCACCATTTAGCCAAAATTCAATGCCTAGGTTTAATTGGGTCTATAGAATTGGACTTGACCTTATTTTTGATAAATCTTTGAATATATTCTTGACATCAGAGAACAAGTTACAATACTCTATGTTCCTTTTAAGTAAACCATTTTTGTTCTGGACATACAAACTATGGTGTTTGACCTCAAATTATTTTTATACTAAACAGGACATTATGGATTACTACTTGAAGGCTCATAAATTCTCAAGATGTTTAAAAACATTGCAATCATTGTGTTGTCATGGTGTTCATTGTTTGTGAATTTGTGAACTTTGTTCATTGTTTGTGAGTTTGTGAAAGTTAGTCCCACTCACCATCTGAGGAGAATCTGGCCACTCTGAATTGGAACGTTTCCAATCCCGCACAGGGTTAGCATTAACTTTGAAAGTCATTAGTGCAGCCACAATAAAACTAATCAGCTATTCTTAATATTACTTCCTACTTTGCCGTTAATGTTTGCAAACTGATAATAATTTGCAGGTGTTTTACTACTGTCAGTTTCACTCTCAACTCTCTCACTCACTCTTCACAGAGTGAAAACAACTTCACAAGTCCACAAAATCCAGCCATTATCAGCACTGAGAGCCTTCAAGCATAGTCCATAATGTCATGTTTCATTGGTTTAAAAATAATTTGAGGTCAAACAACCTAGACTATATGTATGTCTTCTAAGCATGATAATCTAAGTTTCCAAATTGGAACTAAAAAAAAAGAATTTCAAAAAGAATATAAAAAATGAAATAGATCTATAATTGTTATGATTGATGGAAGGCTGATGGGATGATCATGACTCATGCTTCACCTTTACATGAGTGAAAGATCTGAATGTAGGCCTAACTCTATCGCAGCAGCAGAAAGCTAATGAAGAGTAACTAATATGATTGAGGCATTAAATGTATCCTGCCATGCCTTTTCTGTAATCATCAACAGGGCTATAAAACCAACATCTTGGATACCAGGCATGTACGGGCACCAGACTGAACTAAAAACCTGACATAAAAGTGATTACCACAAGAGGGTGCCACTGGTCCAGTGGTTTTAAAGATGACAGAAACCAGGCTTGTTCATTCAAATTGATAGTGCTCTGACTGATGAACCATCCAAATAACAATCCAGGGAGCGCCAGTTCTCAATTTAAGCCCCCTTTCCAGTTGCCCATAATGAGGTATTTAACAGAGCAATTGAAACTTCTTTTATAGACAGAGACAGACCCCTAGTAGGGATGCTGTATTTCTGGGAAGTGCACCCAAGGCCTCTTCCTCTTACTCCTACTACTACTACCACCACCACTACGAAATATACCAGACCTAAGCAGAATTGTATTGGAGATTGCAGAAATTAGCGTGAATCAATGCTGTCTGCAGGAAAACAGAAAATTGGCAGTTGACATTAAGTGAATTGGGCATAGGAAAATGAACGTTTCTGTCCCTCATTCACTTAGTGGCAGCTGCTGATTCGCTATTCAGTCTACGTTATATAAAAAATTCTCATTCTTTTTCCTACCGACAGCACTCGATGACCTCGACGGGCTATTAACTGATTCACACTGGACTACACCTTTAACTCTCGGGGCTGTTGCCTGGACAAACTATTGTCTAACTATTGTTTTCACTTCTATGGGATATTACTTTTACTAATCCTGTGTTGTAATTCATAAATAGGCCTACATTTTGGCTTTCCATGCGAGCAGTTCATTGTTTATTGGGAGAGAGTCGTTTAAATTTAGTGACCTATTTCAGGTTAAAACGAAAAAAAAAAACTCCTTGTGCCAGCGAACGATCAACATCACCACTAAGTTTATCCGGTACTTGTTAAACAGGCTGGTGCTGTTCAGCTCCTCAGGGCATCCGACAAGCACGTAGAAGGTTGTGTAACATTTGATGCGTGGCTGAGCAAATGGATTTGTTCTGAATCCGAACATCGTTAAGCATGGGACAGAACTGCATCCAGATATTAAAAAACAAAACAAATCAAAACCAGACAGATGAAAAATTGCAATTGTTATCGATTTATAGGAATAATTTAGCCAATTTAAAACAGACAAGGTAATATGGTTAATGTTGAATTTGTGATATTGAGCCTATCTTAGGTGTCTTTTGCACTAAACTTTTATGATGGCAAAGTCTTTAATGACTGACGAAGTCGCGAACGTGGTTGATATTGTGAGACTACTACTAAGGTCTCAGTATTCACCAAAAGTACCACCCTTTTGCTGGAAGACGAGCCAATCAAGGAGTGAGTTGCTTCCGCCAGCCTGCTCCATTGAACGAGTGTCGGAGATTGGGCGTCTAGCTTCGGGAAGGATCGCGTCGCGAAGATACGGATAAATAACAACCGGTATTTCAGTCCGATCGACTTGAGAACCATTACACAAAGTTGAAACTGTGTCTGACGTTTGCAAGCGATAATAGGCGTCCGCTATATAAAAGTTTTAAGCCAAGTGCGAAGAAAGAAGGTCGGTGACAGGAGGATCCCATAACAAACAGTGCTAGTAAGTACACGAGACACTGTTGAGGAACTCATGTGGGCTGAACCATGTCTCAGTTGCCTTTTGATTTTAGGAAGATGTCGATGGTAAACCTGCAACTTTCTGAGAAATTACATGTAGGACTGTAGTGCTGTTTAGACCCCGCAAAAACGACAGAGACATTTTGAGTTATTTTGCTGCTTGGAAATGGCATTGCAACTTATGTTCTGAATGGGATCACTCATCTTACTGCGTATGAACACTTATTGTAAGCTTTGTTTTGTGACAACTGCTCATTCCTTTGTTTAATAGAAGCAACAGAATAGGCGTTAAAAGAATTATAGCCGAAAAAGATAGCCGTGTGTTTTTTTTACTTAGGAGTAATTACTACATTGTCTCAACTTTTTCCGCCGTGTTGTTTACAATGTGGTCGACACGGACATTACAGTGTTTCAAGCAAGCAGCCAACAGAAGCGCGAAAGGGAGGCTCGTGGCGACTTTGCTGACAAAGTTGCTTAGCAAACGGACATGTATCCTCTTGGGAAATTGCCTAGCATGAATTTACGCCACACCATATTTCATGAGTCAAACGTTCCTTTGAGGTTGCGTAAACGTTTACTCGCTATTTATAAACAGATCGACAGCCGAAAAAGATATGAAAGATATGGCCTATAACAACTTTGCATGCAGTGAAGACACACATAACAATTTGTGTGCATTTTGCTTACTGTGAGTACTAGAGGATGATATAGGCTAAGTGGTTCCTTAGACAAAGTGGGATCACTTCCTATTAAGAGGCAAAGCTGCAGATGCATCGAACCGAGGGACACTATTCTGGGCGACGTCAGGACGCACAAAATCAATAATGGAGCATATTTAAACCAGCTCCCAGTGCGACCTTGGCCTTGTCTAGAGAGACAGGGGAGCTGAAAGGGAGGGCGGTGTCGTTCTCTGATGACTCCTTGCAAGCTCCTGTCCCTTGTGGGTCTGATGTGGTTATCCTTGCTTTACACCCGCCCTCCAATAAATTGACACTGTGCGGTCACAATATTTGGGTGTGGAAAAGTGATGGCTGACTCGTCTCCAAGATTCTTTTCTCCATGCATACAGGAATAGTGGGTATAATAGACTGATATAAGTTCATTTCTTTATTTAGGTAACTTGAGTGCTATAAAATAACATTGATGGAAATGGATGACAATGCATGGTTAGTAGATGTGATATCTCAAAACAATTAAAAAAGTTATAACGTCATAAAAATATGAAAAGTTATTACATCATAACGAAATATCAGTGGCATTGGTAGAAATGAGGAGATAGATTAGTTTGTGCCATTCCTACCTGTGGATAGTCAGCCTACATGCCACAGTAGTCCCTTAAAACTTTAAAGCAGTTTTACTGGAGTATAGCAGGCACTACTTCCTCTACTACTACTCTTTGTCTGAGGTGTCAGTAGACCACTTAGCTGTCAGTCTCATTTGTGTACTTTGTAGGAGCATCCAACTTTGACCTTTTAAAGTGTCGGTAATAACCGTCCTGTGAACAGCCACATCCTTCACCATAGCACAACACTATCACTGTGCTTTCTCATTCATCCTCTCTGTCAGTCCCTCATGCCCTCCAGTCCTTTTTTCCTAGTTGTCCCCCTGTAGGCCAGTGGTGTTGCTGTGCATGGGGAATCCTCTGGTCTAGAAAGATTCCAGAGGAGATTAGTAGGGGGCTGTTAATGCTCCTGAGAGAAGTGACACGGCTCTGACCTTGACAAAGGGCCAAGCAGGCTTAAGGGTCCTTGTCCACCCCCCAACCCTCACACACATACACACACACACATACACGCATTTACTGTACATATACACAATGCACACACGTAACCATGTCTGTCTCATGAGACCTCAGCTAATGCTGGTTACATGCAAATCCTCTAGCTATGTGCTATGACTTCTTGTGAGCAATTTAGGTTCACCCAGAACTTTGCATATGCGTAGCACTCCAGGCTGATTATTAATGCAAACAGTGATAACAAGAAGTAAACACACACAGACACTCACACACACACACACAAAATTACACACCCTATTGTAATGAATTTACACAGACACACACACACACACACACACACACATATGCATGCAGTCTCTCATTTTTGCCCTCTCCTCAATAATGGTTGGGAGCTCAGAGCTTTGGCTCTCCCAGCATGAGTATATTAATAGCCTGAAAATCACAGGGGGCCAGACATTCTCCACACAGTTGCTGTTTCATGTAGTGACTGGTGTGTGTTTGTGTTTGTTAGAATAGTCCACATATATCCAGTAATTAGGCTGTGTGTGTGGTCTGAGTGGTGTTTGATTTCTAGATGTTTGTAGGGTGTCAATAACCATCATCAAACAGTGTGTGTGTATGTCTGTGTCTGCTGCAGCAACAGGTGTCTGGACTCACTTTCCAGTGGTCCTGGCCCTGCGTCTATTCTGCCAAAGCCCTGCATTACTGGAATTCCTGTGTTTTTGTTCCTAAAACCACTGGACAGTCCCTTGGGGCGAGCAGGGCCCAGGCAATGTTGTGGGAATTCTGTGGGAAGGCACCCGGGAATGCTGCCTGACCTGTGTGCTGCCCTTGCCTGGTTCCTGTCATTCTGTGGCTGTTCTCCCTCTCGCACATTCTTCATGGTACTAGAGCGGATCAGAAAAGTTAAAGTTCTGTATGCTCTCACCGCATGGATAAGTTAAGGTCTTGGGGTATTATCCTGTTATTATGGAAATGTAAGAGACTCAAACAGAACAGAATGAACTAGAATGCAAATGGGTTGTGCAAATGTGTCCAACTGACTGCTGAGATCAAGCGGAGTAGGAAAGGCAGAGAGCAGAGAAAATGCTAGAACTCTTTGTCATTTTTGGTACAGTGTATTTTTGTCTCGGGGTCCTCCCAGGCACGGAGCTCGGCCTTTGAGTGGTTGCTTGCTGAAAGGAGGTTGTCTCTTGGCAAGAGGGAACATGGCTGCTTGGACACAGTGCTCTGTTCCATATCCTTCATTTCAATATGGAAATGAATTTGGCTGTGGGGCTCAGGCCATCTCCTCCCAGCCACTAATTGACCTCCTGGGATGTGAACTTCAGCCCAGCAGAGAGGAGCACAGCTAAGAAATAGAGCATCCCTGAGAGGTTTCTCATGCTCTCACGCTCTCATTCTCTTTACCTCTTTCTCTCTTTTATTCACGCTCTCGTACTCAAATATACAAATGCACATATGAACTGCACATACATTTGAATATCATTTATGCTAGACATGCTAGACACAAGAATCGACCTTCTTCTCCTCCCTCCATGTCAGTCTCCTCTCTGTCTCCTTCCTCCAGTCCGTGTGGAGCTAGCCTGGTTACAGCAAGGACAATGGGGGGTTTTGTTTCATCTAATTAGCGGGCATAAACAAACTGACCCACAGAGATGAGCTGTCTTTCACCTTCTCCTGCAGCTTCTGTTTGTGTATGTGTGTGTATGTGTATGTGTTTGTGTGTGTGTGTGTGTGTGTGTATGTGTGTGTGTGTGTGTGTGTGTGTTTGCAAAGCCCTGTCAGTTTTGTAAAATGACTGATTAATTAGGTTTAGTCCAGCGGATCAGGGGTGGATTTTGTTCAGGTTAACTGCTCTCCCCTGTCAGTCTGGGAATGTAATTAGATCCTCATCTGGATGAAAACATACCCTTGCACACTCACACTCATCCCCCCCCCCCCCCTTTCTCTATCTCATCCGCTCTGACAAAAGCTCGTAGTGACAGATACATGTTGCATGCCTAGTTTGACACACACGTACACACTTACTGTCTTATTCTGACTTCCCCACACGCACATGCACACTCACACTCACATTCCCACTCACACACACACACACACCCTGGGCCACGCCCTGCCTCGCTCATCTTGGCTGAATTGACAGCAGGTCAGCTCTCATTAGCTTAATGTAGGTGTGACACAGTTCCACTAATCAGAGTGACTCTGGCTTAGAGGGGATAACACCCGTCTTTATGCAGGTCTCATGAATGGAATGTCTTTCATCAGGGAGCGAGAGAAAGAAAAAGAGAGGGAGAGAAAGTGAAGGTGCAGTGAGGAAGAGGGAAATGGAAATAAAAGAAAAGCTGGAGAGGTCCAATTTCAAGTGCCTCCTTCGTTTCACTCTCCTTCAATTCCTCCCCAAGCAGCAGGCCGGCGCTGAGCGAAGGTGAACGCAGTAGCAGGACTGCATTAGCCTCTGAAGGCATTAAGTGGTGGCACAGAGGAACATCATGCTCAAGTGTGGGCTGGCTTGTAGACGGGGGGTCAAAGATCAATGGAAAGACAGGGATTGAATTTCCTGTACTTGCTTTTTTGAGAATGGCAGCGTTGGCTCACTGCCAGGGAGAGGAGAGGAGAAGCATGAGAAGAGAGAGACAGGGAGGGAGGGAGGGGAGAGAGGCAGGAGGGGGCGGGGTGAAAGTGAGAGTGAGAGGAGTAGTCAAGGATGCACTGCTGATTGACACATTTTTAACAAGGCACAAGGTCATTCACATGACTTCCCTCAGGTCAACAAACTCCTTCAGATCCTACACTCAAACTAGACACCACACACACATACACGCACTTACACTGACTCACAAACACGCACAGCCATGTAGTCACACAGATATAGTCAGAATTACAGTGGTGGACTAGCAGCTCCAGTAAAGGTATAGGCTATAGCTCAGGTTCCATGTAGGGTTGCCACATGCACAACCATTAGTTTCTCCTTTAAGCCCTGTTCCCACTCGTCTCCTGCCTAGACAGCCTTTTAAATGTGTCTGTGGCCCACGCTGTAGCCGGACTCCACTGAAAATAGAGAGAGCTTCTCCTCATAACAAAACTAACCCCTACTCATCTAAATAACCCCCTTACACTGATTGTTCTTGCACTGCTTAAGTGTATATATGGTTGTAAGTGTCCCAGCCTGGTGAAACCTGTAGTGCAATATATGCACTGAGCAAAGATAATCTGTGCAATAACATGTATAACAATGTGCAATATTACCCTGCATTCAGACATCTGTATATTAGATCTTTGTGTATGTAACTTTTTACACTAGTACTTATCTATTCTATTCTTTGCCTGTAAACACTGTACACTTTGTATACTATTGTTTATGTCCTCTCTCTGTCCTCATCGCTTTGGATAAATGTAATGTAAAAAATATAGCACACGTATCACCCCCCCCCCCCCCCCACACACACACACACAGCCCATGGAGCTCCAGGGAGACATGCTGACACATGGGCCTCGCTGGCCAGAGTAGCGCCGCTCTCCACATCGCTGTAAGAGAAGAGCTTGTTTTTCCTTGGGCCCCAAGGAAACATGAACCCCAACTAGTCTGCAGGCCACAGGCAGAACATCACACACACCCCAGGAGCTGAGCGTGGAGTGTGGGAAAAGTGTGTGTATGTGTGTCTCTCTATTTGTGTGTGTGTGTGTGTGTGTGTGTGTAGGGGTGGAAGGGTTTATGTCGGGGTCATGTATATGTGATTCCCACCATGTCTTGAGCAGCAGGGGGTAAGACCGTGTATATGGCAGGTCACAGCACTGCCTCATGAAACTGTAGCAGTGTTCTCACTCTGTGATATCCAACGCTAAAGCACAGACCTGTGTAGATGTGTCAAGGCTTGTGTTTGAGCATGGCTATGATTCTTTAAAGCAAGCAAAGCAAACACACATACACACAGTTTCATAATTATGTTGCGTCAGTGTTGTTGAAGCTTTTTTTTGCTGGCTCTGGCAGCCTTGAGTGTTTCGGGTTTGTTTAATCTGTGGAATGTTAGTCTGCATTCTGTAATTTGTCAGTGGTTAATACTCAAGAAATTCCGAGGACCTTAGAGGCTAGCAGTGCTGGCTGCTGGTCGATGTAGTAGGCTGGCAGTGCATTGCATGTTGGAGTGATGGTAGGGGCATAGAGCCTCCTCGGTTTCCACTGGACTGTCTTTAGCAGCAGAGACACAGTCAGCAGTGAACCTACCGAACTACCTGCCTTGTTTACACTCTGCCTGCTTTCTGGAGGAAGCCCTTTCCATGGATAGCTAGCTCTCGTAAATTATTCAGGCAACTCAGGATTGGGGGTGGGGGTTTGTGGGGTTAAGATGGGGAGTGGATCCTAAAATAAGACGGCATGGTTATGATTCTATATTTTCGTACGTGGATGTGGAAGTGCCACTTCTGCTCGTCCCATTTCAGTAAGGCAAAGTGTGGAGAACTCTAAGAGGCAAGCATTTGATAAATAAGACATGATCTAGAGCAGAGCTAAGAGCAGCTTTCTGTGTTGTTCAGTGCGTGGTGAACTCCCATAAAATCCCCTATGACTGCCATCTCAGTGCCCTGAAGAGAACTGACGCCTAAGGTACATGACACAGTTATGCCCCTTGTTGTAAATCAGTGTGTCCTGTTATTAGATATTTTGGATTGTATGCTCCTATAAATACCACTCAGCTCTGTCAGAGTGTCTTCATCTGCTGTTGATGTGCAAAGCAAAGGGCACATACTTGTGTGAACTGCATGGTTTGTGTGTCAAATAAACATATCTGTGCCAATAGCTGAGTTGATGCACATTTAAGTTATTCAAATAAGGAACCCTCGGTTAGAAACACCTGCAAATTTGCGTCAGTCCCCTAATGTGAATATACATGTAATTCACTTGAGCAGGGTGGATTAACTCTTGGTGTGAATAAGGCATAATGTGGTTAAAGTTGATGGAAACAGTTTAATTTGCGTAGGCTATATTCACATTTACCACGTTTCTGTTCATAGACGTTGATCCCACAGCACACACGTCAGGATTAGCCTAACGTTTATTTTTTATTCACATTACACAGCTGATGGAAACGCATGCAGACGTGCATATTCTTGAGGCGGATTTTTGTTAATTAGAATATGAAATTGAATGAAAACCCAGCTATTGTTTGTCAAAGTAGTTTAGGTGTTAGGTGTGAGTGTGAAGAATTAATTGGACCTTGAATTTGACTGACTTATAGCTCAGTTAAAACTTAATATAGACAATGAATTCAGAATTCAATTCAATTCAATTCAATTCAGTTTTATTTATACAGCGCCTTTTACAATAGTATTGTCTCATGGCGCTTCACAGAAGGAGCACCCAAGAGCAACAGGGGCAAGGACAAACTCCCTTATGTTCAGGTAATCTAGGAAGAAACCTTGGGCAGATCCATGACTCAAGGGGCTAACCCAACTGCCAGGGGTCATGCAAAAAAAATACAATCAGTGGTAACCATGACAGACTATCAGTTACTTAATTTGTAGAATGAAATGTAAATTCTGCATGTGATAGTATAGAATAGGATAATATAGTATAGTATACTGTAGTATAGTATATATGCTCTTTTGATTCCGTGCAGGAAATTTGGTCTCTGCATTTATCTCAGTTGTGAAATACTGAAATAGTGAGGTGAAGTACACACTAACCTGGGGCAGCGAGGGGTTAGGTGCCTTGCTCTAGGGTACTTCATCTGCAGTCTACTGGTCTGGGATCTAACCGGCAACCCTCCAGTTTCAGCCCGAAGCGCTAACTAGTACTCCACAGCTGCCCCTGATATAGTCTCATTGAAAATGGGTGGCTGATAAGAGGGACACAATTCTGTATTGCTCCAGTGTTGCTCTGCGTGGAGTGAGGGGTTCCAAAGGGTGCTAAGAAGTGTTTGACCTGGAGACGTGGAAAACGTGGATGATCCATTGACTGTTTATTTGCATTGATTAAACTGGGCTTATCTGATGAAAGTTGGAGTAATAGATATTTCACTCGACATTTGTGTGTGTGTGTGTGTGTGTGTGTGTGTGTGTGTGTGTGTGTGTGTGTTTGTGTGTGTAGAGGGCAGGGCTGACGGATTAGGTTTACACAGCAGGCTGTTTCATCAGGCGGGTACCAGTGTGTGTGCTCTCCTCCTGTAAACACCTGTCAACTCTCCAGCTCACTTTGCCCAGCTCAACTGAACTTTGAGTGTGTGTGTTTATGCATGAGTGTGTGTGTGTGTGTGTGTGTGTGTGTGTTGCCTCCCTGTGCAAGCACTAATTAGAGAGAGCTGAAAGAAGAAAAGAGAAGCAAGGGAGAGAAAAGGAGTGGTGAGTGGATGGATGCGTTCAGCTCTTAGGATTGTGCTGAGGAGGAAAGTGATTTTTTTTTCCGTTTTTCTCCCCCTCTCTTTTATCCTTCCAATCTTTCATTCCTTCTCTGTGCCTCGGCACACTGGTGCTTCTTTTCAGCAGGCATTGGGAGGGGATTTCTGAAGACTGCTTGTGTGCACTTGTGTTTAACATAGTATGTGTTTGTGTGTGCACACCATCTGATAATCTGTTCATTGTGGCATTTTGGCTCCGAACACACACACACACACACACACACACACACACACACACACACACACACACACAGAAATGCAGAGTTCTTGTTTCAGTGCCACCTCCACTGCTCAATTCTGCTTTACTCTGTACGTGTGTGTGTGTGAGAGTGAGTGAGTGAATGAGTGTGTGTGTGTGTGTTTATTTGCATGTATGGTATTTAAGGTCATTCACGTTAGTTGTCATGGGGAAATTATAGAGCAGTGTCACACTCCAATGCAAAAATGTGACCATTGTCTCATTGACAGGGTCAAGTGCTAATCTTTCTTTCTTGTTTTCTTTCTTTCTTTTCCTCTTTCTTTCTTTCTTTCTTTCTTTCTTATTCTCTCTTTCTTTTTGTCTTTTTGTGTGCATGTACACATATTCACATTCATTATCATAAGTGTGGTTACATTTGTTGTGCAATTGAACAGATCATGTCTGTGTGTGACTATGACTCTATGTCCATCTCGGCTTTAATATGTTAAGCCTTGGGTTTAAGGTTTGGGTTTGAGTGCTGCCAATATGTACTACAACACACACACAAACACACACAGTTTTAGACATAGATACATAGGCTTACACAGTTTTGGAGAGCTGACTCCACTGACTACAAAAGTGTAAAGCAAAACCTTTGTGATGGCCTCATGCCTGACCATACATTCACTGTAAATAATTAAAGGGCACACGCAAACACATATATACACACACACACACATACATACACACACGTACACACACACACACACACACACACACATACACACACACACACACACATGCTCATGTGTGGCGCGTCTGCGCGGCGAGTAAACAGTGAGTCGGCACGACTGTGGGCTAAGCCCTCAGGAGGAGGAGGAGGAGGAGGAGGAGGAGGAGGAGGAGGCTGCCCCACAACACAGGGCTCAGTCAGTGTGGGGATGGTAATTTAAGGCCCTGACAGCACATGGCACAGCAGCACATGGAAAAAATGTCACCAACTCATACCATGCAGAGGGGCTGACACACGACTGGCAGATGTGAGCATGTGTATAAATTGTGTGTGTGTGTGTGTGTGAGATTTGTGTGTTTGTATTGGTGGCCTTATTTATGATGTTGTAATGCATGTTCCTGTATGTTTGCATGTCTCTGAGTTATGAGGGGGGTTTTAGGTGCATATCGGAATTCTGCGTGTGTTTCTGTGACCTTGTATCAGTGTGTTATCATTCTGCTTGCCACTAATGACAGACTCTGAGTGTTTATGATTGCATCTGAGTGATCTCCAGGACTGAGGTTGCTGTCAGGACGATTACAGGCAGCCAGAAATAGCCAAAGCAGATGCTGTGGCGCACACGTACAGTATGATGGCCGAGTATGTTTGCGTGTGTGGCCTATCATTAGTGTTTTCATTTGTGTTTGAGTGTGTGTGTCTGTTTCAATGGCTGGTGTCTGTGTGTGTGTCTGTGTGCCTACCTCAAGGTTCAGTGTGGGATCATTTTGGCTAAATGCTAGTTGTTTTAGATTAATCTTTAATGCTACCCTTTGAGGTTTGTGTGTGTGTGTGTGTGTGTGTGTGTGTGTGTGTGTTTACATGTTCTAACCACCACCTTTGTAGGTGTTAAATAGCACACCTTGGAGACAGGTTTATTGTAAGCCCTGCAGTTTGCGGTCTGCCTAGAGCGGCTGCTGCAGTATGCATGTAAGCCATCACCACTAATGATGAGTTGAACTTTGCAAGAGCTCACCCTCTGCCTGTGCTCCGCTGGTTTCCATTATCCCAGATGACTGTGTGTCACTGTGTCCCCCCGCCTCACTCTAGACCCCACATTCTCTACGGCCCCATTTTTCTTCTCTCACTCCCTCTTTCTCTCCACTGTTTCCTCTGAGTCAGTCATTCTGCACATAGACAATACCAGCCATTCTGCTTTTGCTCCCTTTAGAAAGGGGTGCCCACAGCCACTGGCCTGTAACATAATTAACTTGTGTGTGTGTGTTTGTGTATGTGTGTGTGTGTGTGTGCGTGCGCGTGCGCCAGAGAGAGCCTCTGAGCCTGTGCATGCATATGTGTACGTGTGTGTACGTGTGCAAATGTGTGCATATGTGTATGTGTGCAAATTGTAATTGGTAGAACACCGAGACAGAAAGAAATTGTAGTCATCAAAAGGATGCGTATCAAATATGCAGAGCGTTTCCTTCCATAATGTAAATGGTGGATGACCAAACACAGAGGAGGTGGAAAAAAAGAGATTACATAAAGTTGTGACTGTTGTCTGGAGGTCTGTGAACAGAGTGCCATTGTCTGTAAAACACAACTCTTTTTGAGCAGGCATTGCTTGGCCATACCCTCTGTCATGACTGGGTCCTCTCCGAAGCACTTCTCAGCACACAGAGGTCACTGTTGAAGAGGTAGTTTCAGAGTTCTGACAGAGGCAGACATCCATTCAGTGCCACTAAACTCTGTCATAAGATTCAGTTCCTCATTTGTAAGAACTATGACAATATGTGGTAGGCTGGTGGTAGACACTATTCATAGCGTGTGTGTGTGCGCGTGTGTGTGCATGCCTTTGCGTATGCTTGGCTCTGTGCCTCTTTTTAAATAAGGAGAGATGCTTTGTCCACAGGTTAGTGTGTGAGGTGTCATTTACCCAACACAGGAATGGCTCACAGTCTGGAAAACTACCACCGGCTCAAAAAAATAGGACTTACTCTGCTAGCCTGGAGGGGTTAAGTGAGTACTGCAGAGTCTGACACGAACCGTTCATGTCAACCAAAACATGTGAAGCAGACCTGGAAGCAATAGAAAGAAATAGATTTGAACACATTCCTCTTATTTCCTCTCTTGATTTGACTAAATGTGTGCTTTGCAGTTCTGGAGACGTGTACTCAGGTATCATATCACTGTCATTGTTCCCACACAGGCGAGGCATTCACCCGGAGCTAACTGTTATTGTGTACCTCCAAGGGGAAATGTAGGTTTAGTTAGGTCACTTAGGCGTACTGGAAAAAAAAAAACTTGCATACACGCTAATGTGGTTTCGGTAGAGGAAGGCCCTCGGGACTAGGAGCTGGGAACTTGGACTCACTCAGCTGCTGCTAACAGACCTGTTTTAAGGATAGGCAGAGGGGAGGCCATAAGCTCCTTTCCTCAGCCCTTTTGTTTACACTTCATTTTAGAGTCGGGTCTACACTCCTTGTCAACAATGGATTTCTGTTACCAGCAATAGCTCATCTCGTAAGTTGTAATCTTGGGTATTTACTGTACGGTAAATACATTTCTCTTTGCTCTCTCTCTCTCAATTAATGTGCACAGGCTATGTTAAGCATGGTTGACCATTTCCAGTTATCACCTTATCCGTTGTTAAGCAATTGTAATGAGGCCAAACCTTCGAGCTAACTAGGAAATGAATTCTGAACTGGTGAGAAACATTGAGAATTGGAATAAAGCTGGTATAAAGTTAGGCTTACGTTGGATAGTGAACTGGTATAACTACACTATTCAACTAATACTTATGCCTAATATTAATCTAGCCTGCCGTAGCCTGCTTCACAAAAATGGACATGCTGCCTCCATTCCACTCAAAAGCATCCACCATGCACAGAGCATTTTAATTTGAAGGCTTTATTGACATGACAAAAAACATTGTGTTGTCAATGCATATTTTGCATATTAGAGCATGATAAAAAGATCGTAGACAAAAATCAAATAAGAAAATAGAAAAATTTATAAATAAATATGATAGATTAAATAAATAAATAAGACTAGAGGGTAGAGAGGAGAAGTAAAAGTGAGAATAGCTAGTAAAGAGTTACTAAATGGAAGGAGATGCGGAAGAGATAATAAATATGGCATCTGTCCCTTGTTCACACCATTACGTTTCCTCTCTAATATTGGGACACATCAAAACGTGTTGATGCCTATACCTACAGGGACTTTTCTGTTTTCTTTATCTAGTGGTGAGAGAAAGTGTTATTTTTGTTTAGTTTTTCATAAAAAGCTTTTCCGTAATACACAATGGTGTATTCTGAGCACCTCTGGAGGAAGTTTCATCCTCCGCCTCAAAAAGGTCACAGAAGCCTATGTACAAATACCTTTGTCTCTCTCCTGCCTGGCTTTATGGTGGTGTCCGATTTGTACTTTATGGTTACTTAGGCGATATGTAGTCAGCCATAACCTGTGTTGATTGTTGAGTTTGGTTAGGCTGTGTGCCAGTTTATATCCTCTATCCAATTTACTGTACATTTTCTCTCTCTCTCTCTCTCTCCTAAGAATGCACTTAAATATCCCAATATGACTCTGAAATAAAGTATCCGAGCTTTGCTGTTGCGCATGTAAACACCATTTCCTGAATTCAGTATGCAGAATAAGCCCTTATTCCAGTTTCTGAGAAATTGACATATGCTAGGTGGAGTACCCCGAAAGAAACCGGGATACTTACACTTACACTGTTTTCTGACAGTTGGGGAAAAGATTCTAGAATGTGACATGGAATGCTGATAAGCCAATCAAGTGGTGCTCTTTAGAATCCTCTGTGAGAACATGGCAAAGACTGCTATAATCAGTAATATTAGTATTTGTTTATTAAACAGGGATTAATAATCCGATTTCTCATGATAAAAACCGGGATAAGCCTCATATTCATGGCGCTGAAGTCATTGAATTTATCCGGATATCTGAAATGATCGTTACTGCTCTATCATTAATGGGAAATGTCCTGAAATGTGGACTGTGGTGGACTGTGATGTTCACTGTGATCTCTAAAGAGCATGGGCACACACTGATGGTGGGTAACCTCAGGACCCTTCATCTGCAATGCAGTTTCCTTTCTATTAAATGCAGTCCAATGTAGTTTTGTCAGTTTGAACTTTGCCCTCTTCTTGTTGTAGACATTCAAGGTAATCACTTAGTATATAAGAAAAAAAATCACATAAAAATGAAAAAAATGTGGCATAGAATTAATGTCCCACACCGTGTCTGTCTGTGTGTTTGGGGATGTGTGAATTATATGCCAGCATTCTACAAAATTTTAGCCTGCGAGAGAAATCTAGTTTGACATTGTAATGACTTTAGTGATGTGAATTTGCATGCTCATTCTCACAGAGATCAGCCAGATTGCAGAGAGGTGAAAAGGTCTCCAATTAAAGTGACCTTTGGTCAAAAACAATCTTTTTTCCTCATGAATCAGGCCCTCACAAAAGACTTTCAAAACTCACCACTAAATCAAAACCATCACTAAATGAGCTGTATGTCATAAGTATGTGTGCATTCATATGCAGTGTGTTTGTGTTTGTGTTTGTGTTTGTGTGTGTGTGTGTGTGTGTGTGTTTGCATTTGAGAGTGAATTTGGCCGGACTGAGGGTGTAAACTTTGACCTGAGAGGCTGGAGACAGTGCGTCAGTGTGCTGTAATGAAGATTTAGAAACTCACACCGTTAAGCCCCTTCACTCCTTTTGCACCTCGTATTATTATGTAAAGGCATCTTGGCTTTATGAAATCCAGTCTCATGTGACTGGTGCATGTGTGTTTAAACTTTGCCACTGATCTCATTTAGTCCTACATGTCAGCTGATAGCCCCCCTTAATGCATTGACCTTTGAAATAGTTATGTGTCAGATAGCAGGGAGTTGAATGCTACCATCATAGAAGAGGGTGAAATAAATGTTCATGCATATCTGTGTGGTTGCCTTTGTTGGGAATGGCCCAGTTGAGGTGCGCTTTGGGGCTTTCATGCACCAGTTAGAAAAAAATCTCCCTTCAAAGCTGCGAAAGTGAGTCGTTTTGACGTCACACAAGTGGGCGCAATGGCGTAAACTTGGCTCTACCCACTTCAGCGTTTAGGTGTATAGTATCTATCCCACCATTACTAAACAACAAAGCAAGATATAATAGTGCCAGAATCCATTGCAGAGTACACTGCTCCATTCTAACCAAGTCAACTGTGGTCTCATTGTGTTCTCTTCATGACCAGCACTATCATTGTTTATACTCTTGGCTTTGCTGTCCACAGCGTTTGTGAGAGCTGGTCCTGGATCAGCCTTCTCTCTCCCTCGTCCTGTAACACCACTGCTACTGTACATCCTATCGGTGTCACCTATGAGCATTTGTCAAGCTGGCCAGTGAACCTAATCAGCTTAATGTCTGATCTATGTACTTCTGTTTAACTGGCCAATGGGATTCTTATTAGCTGACCACTGAGCCTCCTATAAGATGGCCAGTGAGCTTCTGATAAGCTGCCCAGTGAGCATTTCATTGGTTTAGTGGGCTGGTTAAGGTACCATAAACAATCCCCTAGCTTCTCCAGTTTCACTTGGCACTGCCCTAGCACTGACTCCTCCCTTGTGCATCTGAACACTGCAGTTGCACACCAATGGCCCTAGGGAAGAACATGCTTCTTAATACATCTCTATTCACCAGAGCTGGAAAAACACAACGATAGAGGGACTTCACTTATAAGCATCTGAGCAGAATTGGGTAGGTATGATATTAAGGTTGAGCATGATGGTAGAGAGGGTGTACCATTATTGAGGTAGAGGCCTAGTAGTTCTGTCCTGGTGGAAGAACAAGCCTTCAAATCCATCCTAAGTGAAGCATGTTGGAGTCAGCAAGTCTGAGTGTGGCGTCCTCACAGTACTGCAGGTCTGCTCAGTGCAGGGCATAAACCAGATTTATTTTTAATAATCTTTGACTCTGGATCTCATCACTAGCTTCCTGGCCAGGCCACGAGTTTGAATTACAGCCAGAGGACTGGAGGGAGCTTTGGGTGAACCTTGGAGAACTCAACCTACCACACACAAACCAACTCTTGTGCCGACTTATCTGGGCTCAGACCAGGGTAGGGATTTGCCCCCCCCCTCTCTTCTGTCTATTGGGAGCTCTGTGAAGCCAGTGAGAATAGACTGATTAGAATCATAGAGTGATGTGGAAAGAAGGACAGACATTGGAAGAGTAGGGGAGATGGAACTGTGTGTTTGTGTGTGTGTGTGTGTGTGTGTGTGTGTGTGTGCGTGCTTGCTGGCAGATTGGGGTCAGGGGGGGTGGTACTGGGTGCTTTAGAGTTGGGGTGCAGTGCTGTGGTCGTGTTTGGGGTTCAGATACAATGGCGTTCATTGTAGTGCCCACAATTGTAGTGAGTGCACTTGCACATGGCACCCATTCTTTCAAAACCAGTCATTCAAAATGGCAGGCCATTGCACATAAGAGCACACACACAAATTACAAAACTGTAACCCTAACTCTACTTCTCCATTGCGTGCACACACACACACACACACACACACACACACACACACACACACACACACACAGACTTACTGTAAAGAATGGCATTTTCATAGACCTAGGCTGGTCATTGCATTTTCATAGACCTAGGCTGGACCAGTGACGGACACTCCTACCATCCTTTATAGCCAATAAAGGCCTGAGACAGCAGCACAAAGGCCCTTTTGGAGCTTCAAAGCATTCCTCTTCTCATATCCCATTAGAGCTTCACTGGAAATCCAGTGCATTGTCTCAATTGGAACACAACACACATTAGGGCCATCCCAAAAAGCCCCTCACACGGACATCCAGACGTCACGGGACTTTTGATGTCTTGGAGTGTGATTTGACTCATTGCGGAAAGTCTGGGGGATTTCCAGGCAGACCGTTCCAGCTTTTCCAATCCCCCCTCCCAACGCACACACACACACACACACACACACAGCATTCCCCTCACTGACACTATGATGCTGATCTGACCTCCCCACTGCACCTCAGCAGCACATGCATGAGGCAACACTAGTACATTTACTTCATGGACATGAGCAGCATTTCTCTCATTTCTCCCTGTGCTTTACACCGCTTGTCTGGTATTAGATTGCATGATGAGGATATTCATCCACACTCCTGTATTACAGGCAGTCAGAGGTATTTGATGGGTGTTGGGCCTTGGACGCCAACCAATAAATGTGTGTGCCTAAAAAAGGTTGGGATTGGCCTCTTGCCAGACCTGCCAGACACTTTTGTGCTGTGTGTGTGTGTGTGTGTGTGTGTGTGTGTGTGTGTGTGTGTGTGTGTGTGTGTGTGTGTGTGTGTGTGTGTGTGTGTGTGTGTGTGTGTGTGTGTGTGTGTGTGCGCTCGTGGTGCACGTGTGTGTAACAGCTCTGAGGCTTCCCTTGTGTGTGCAGGTGCATGTAGAGGTGAAGGTTGCATGAGCTTATTTTAGCCAAATTGAAGAGAAGGGGAAGCTTTTAAGTGCGCATCATGATCCAACTTTCCACACTGTCAGCTACCATCTGGGCCACAGTGAGCAGGCCGGCCGGTAAAACTCTGTGTGTGTGTGTGTGTGTTTGTGTGTGTGTGTTTGGACCTTAGAATTTGTTACGTGAGCCGTTCAGAATGAAGCCCCTGGCATAAACGGCACTGATGGCAGTGATCAGGGTTCTGGCAGTCTACCTGCCTCATCATGTCCTTCAGCTGGATTCAGCAGCTAGAGGTACAACAGGGGAACCTGTGACAACTAAGGCAGTGGTAGCTGTGTCTCACTCTCTCTTTCTCTCTGTCTGTCTGTCAGCCACTCTTTTTTTTACACATGGAAAAACTTAACAAAAGCACACTTCACAATTCTATCTCTCCTTCCATTTTCTATAATCCTTTGTCATCTCTTTTTCCCTCTCTCTCTCTCCCTCTTTGTCTCTGGCTCTCTCTCCCTCCCTCCCCATCTCTGTCATCCAGGGTCTGTTCCAACACAAATACGTCTGCTGCCTTTACCAATTAGTTAAGTGAATTAATGAATGAATGACGATAAAGACAACCCAGAGTAACCTGACATGAACTCCAGTATTCTGGGCTGCAGCCAACTGGATTACCCTGAAGAGTCGAGTGTTTTTGTGTGTGTACATGCTTTGTGTGTGTGTGTGTGTGTGTGTGTGTGTGTGTGTGTGTGTGTGTGTGTGTGTGTGTGTGTGTGTGTGTGTGTGCTTGAATGTGTGTCAGTACTAATAGTTTTGTTCCTGATTTTGTGTGTGTGTGTGTGTGTGTGTGTGTGTGTGTGTGTGTGTGTGTGTGTGTGTAGCTTGGCACAGGCCCTTTACTGGAAAGCTAATATGAGTGACTGGCTGGAGCGCACCTGTAATCGGGGCAGGCTGAGTGCGTAATGAGGTTCTGTGGGCACTGCAGAGCAGAGGCCCGCGTGGGGAGCTGGCCTGAGCTCCATGCATGCGATGCTGTCTAATCTTGGATCCTCAGCTCTTCGCCCTCCTTCTTCTCTTTCTCTCCTTCCTCTCTCTCTCTCTCTCTCTCTCTCTCTCTCTCCCTTTCCTCTGTGCTTCTATCTTAGCTCTCACGGTCTTGCTTTTTTTGCTCTTTTAGTTTCTCCTTTAATCAGTCTTTCTCTTACCCTGTCTTTGCATTGTCCAGAGTGGCAGAGTTCATTTAGCTCATTTTGCTTGCTCTCTCTTTCTCTTTCTCTTTCTTTTTCTACCTCTCCCTCTCTCTCTCTCTCTCTCTCTCTCTCTCTTTTTCTCACTGCCTCTCTCTGCCTGTTATTCATTTTGACAGTGCAATTTGTTGCTGCATTATATAGTGTCCTCAAGGTCAATGTCAAAGTGCATGTGTGTGTGTGTGTGTGTGTGTGTGTGTGTGTGTGTGTGTTGTCAGCGTTGTCAGCTTTGGGTGTAGTGTGATACATTTGGAGATGACTGGTCTCTGCACATTATGGTTGCACACAGTATGGGTTGGCCTGGGATCACACAAACACACACACACACGGCCACACACACGGCCACACCTTTGAAACCCAGGTGCAAGTGACTGCTGACTTGTGCTTTTAAATGGCGTGTCTGTCTCAGACTATGAGTGTGTGTGCGTGTGTGCGTGTGTGCGTGCGCGTGAGTGCGAGTGAGTGTAAGTGAACCTGCCGCTTCCTGGTGTCATTTCAGGTGTATAGCAGTTGAAATGGTCTGTTCGCGCTCTGTTCTGCTCATTATGTCATTAGTCCTCACCCTTAATGATCCCTGTGGTAAATTCATGACCATGTTTTTAGTGGGAAAGCCGTTGGTTTGATTATTACCTCCTTGAGTGTTTGTGCGCG
>JAIFZK010000008.1:20892500-20902500 GCA_027481765.1 Tenualosa thibaudeaui
CTAGGCCTAATAGCCACATGGCTGCAAATGTTTGTGGAGAGCAAAGACGAGTTTACACTCTTTAAACAAGGACAGCATGCCCTTTGGCCCGGCTGTTTTATGGAAATGAAGCCAAAATCCCTTTGCCATGTTGTGTCAAATTTGGAGTCAGAGGAAAGATGACAGTCAAAAGCAGGCACAGTATGCCTAACAGCTGGCCATAGGCCCACCTCTTGGACCAGTGCCAGGGTTGAATGTGTTTGAGATGGTCCTCCTTGATCTAATGGCAAAATGTGTGCATCAGGGTAAAGGTTTACTTTTTAACCTTTCACAGACGGCTACCATAAGCGCCGTCATTGTACCTCTGCTCAGTATTGTATTCTGCTACAGTACTATGTCAGGGAACTCTCCAAAGGCTTCCCCTTCCCAGACAAAAATGTTTAGCAACCAATCAGTAAACAGTAGTAGAAGGCAGAACCAGTAGTTTTAAAGTTCTTAGAAAGTATCTACCCTACAGGACATAAACATATGCCTATTGACAAGGAGTAGCCACTCCTTACACAGAGTGAAGTGAAGTATGAGTCTGGTCCACCAGGCTACCACAATTTTTACACTCACGATTCACTCACTGGATTGGAACTGAAATTCCACACAGACTCTATGTGTTAGAATGGTGTGTTTGTCTGTGCTGTACTGTGCAGGCAGTGGGGTTAGCTAAGGCCTCACACTGACCCTCTCTGAGGTGAGACACACACCAGACTCCTGAGATGACTATTTAAGAGCACTCAGCTCAGCATGAGGTCGCCCGCCCCGCCCCCCTTCCTCCCACCCTCTCCCTCTTCTTGAGCTGGATGACTTCAGCCTCACCCCTTCAACTTAGTCAACCTGTTTGGCTCCAACTTGTAAACAATGGTCATGACACACACACGCATACACACACACCTTCACACCTTTGTCCACACTTGGACTTGGTTTCTTTTTTCCATAAACACTCAGCACTTGCCATAGACTGCGGGCTGCCGCCTCATGTAGAACTTGTGAGGTGAAAGTGCAGGAATTTTGGCCCCTTTGGAATAGTCAACAGCCGTAGCGCCATCTAGTGCAGGAGGTAAGTAACGGCACTTTGCAGAGATGGGTGACAGAGTTTTGGAAAGGCTTTTTTGGTTTAAGGGTTTGTTTGCTTTGAGTCAGGCTGAGCTGCTACTTTAATCACCAGTTCACTCAAGTGTATATAAAGCCAAATGCAATTTGCTTGTTTGTTTGTGTGTGTGTGTGTGTGTGTGTGTGTGTGTGTGTGTGTGTGTGTGTGTGTGTGTGTGTGTGTTTCTGTGTTTTTGTGTGTACATTGGTGTGTCTATGTGTGTGCTTAAGGTGCATGTGCCCCCTCTATATGTCATCAGGGTGCAAGTATTTGGCCTTGTGTTTTATGAACTGGAAGAGTGAGTGCTCTCTGTGTGAGTGAGTGATCTCTGTGTCACTGAGTGAGTTTTATGGTTGTACACACAGGTGCACACACACACACACACACACACACACACACACACACACACACACACAGGCACACATTCATGATCACATACATGATCACATATACAGTCTGCCTTCTTATTTCATTTTTTCTTTTTCTTTATCTCTCTCCCTTATACAGTCTCTCTTTCACTCTCACACACACACACACACACACACACACACACACACACACACACACACACACACACACACACACACACACACACACACACCACACATATAGCCAGACCTGTGTAGCTTTAAAACGGCAGGCTCAAGCTTGTGACACGCTGTGAATTTAACAGTGCTAAGCTTGGGCCAAAGTTTCTGTAGAGATCAGCAGGCGGAAAGGAAAAGAGGCTGTTTGCCTTTCATGTTTATTTAAAATAGTCCTCACATTTAACTTGATTTTTAAAAATGAACTCTGGATTTCTGTCATCTCTGTTCACTGAAACTTTAAAAATGACCTTGACATTGAGATGTAGACAGTAGACAGACATGTTGATTGATCGTTTCATCATCAAGGCATTGTTATGTTGGCAACAGAAAAGGAGAATTTGTGTATGAAACTGTTGAGATGGTTTTAGCATTGGTGCAGTGGTGCTGAACATTGAACCCCACGAGTTCAGTTGCTCAGTTGATGTCAGCAAACAAACATTTTGTCACAACAATAGGTAAATTAGTGTGTTATTATTATTATTATTATTATTATTATTATTATTATTATTATTATTATTATTATTATTATTATTATTATTAATATTATAGTGCTACCTTTGTTATAGTTTTTGAATTTTTAATATTTGGTGACTTGCTGACTTGCGTATTTTGAATTGATGCAATAACGCAATGTTAACTGTAGATGGCACCAGCAGATCACTGCCTTGAAGTTGTTAGACAGATAGACAGAAACACAAGTGAGCACACACACACACTTGCGCGCACACACATACACACACACATGCACGCACGCACACACAATCACAGCTGGAGCGTGCTGCAGTTTTTCATTGCAATCAGGTGTTTCTAGTTCCCCCTTTTTTCCACATGGCAGATTAGTCTCCAAACCTGATACTGTGTGATATATACACAGACTTGGAGCCATGGAGGAGTAAGGTGCTCGCTCTCTGCAGGCTTTTACTGTCCCAGAACCGACCCACCCCCACACACACACACACACACACACACACACACACACGTCCGTTTCACTCGCTCACCAATTCACTCTGTAACTGTCTTGCCTCCTTTTTTCAGTTTTTTTTCCAGTTCCCTCTTCCTTTCACTCATTCTCTCTCTCTCTCTCTCACTCTCTCTCTCCCCCTCCATCTCTCCCTGTCCTTATCTCTTTCTCCCCTCGGCCCCTCTCTCTTCTTCTTTCTCTGTTCTGCTCTGTTGTTTTTTTGGAGGGGAGATGCAGCTAAGAGTTCTCTGGGGTGTGGTAAATGGTGACGGTGAGCTCCATACTGAAGTGTTCTCTCTGGCCTTTCCCAGATCTCCTGCTTGGAAAAATACGCCTCGGAATTCACATTTACCTTCAAAATCCTCCCATCACGATTCATCTCTCTCTGTCTCTCTCTTTCTCTCTGTCCATTGGAGATTGGAGAGTGTCTTTCCTCTCTACTCCCTCTTTCTCTTTTTCCTCCGTCTCCATCTCCTCTTCATCTTGTCCTGCTGACTCTCTCATCCCATTGGCAATTAGCTCCCTGTCCAAGATTCCTCTCATACTCTCATGGCTGTATGTGTATTTGTGTCTGGGTGCTTATCTGTGATGAGCAATGCTACACACACATACACACACACGCACACACACACACACAAACACACACGTCTGCTTCTTTAATCTTGGGCCTCAGGGTCTCATTTGTTGTCTTGTTTTCCAGATGTATTGGTTGTTTGTGTCTGTGTGACTGTGTGTGTGTGTGTGTGTGTGTGTGTGCGTGCGTGCGTGCGCACATAGAGCGGGGTCGAGGGTATGCGACTGAACTGAAATGAGGTGCAATCTTTCCACAGTCCTTCCGCAGTCTTTTTTTTGTCGTCTGCATTCTGGTCAATGCATCCACCCCCACACAAAGACTTACAGTGCATAGCACACTTGAACCCTTTGTCACTCACACACACACACACACACACACACACACACTCACTCACATAGAAAGAGAGTGGGCAGATGTTTCTATCCACTAGACAGATAAAGAGGAGAAGCGAAAGCCAGTCCAGTGAGAAGTTTGCTTTGGATGGGATGCCTCCTTCACCTCTGTCCTCTCTTAGGGAAAAAGCCTCTCTCTCTCTCTCTCTCTCTCTCTTTGTCCTTCCCCCCTTTCTTTCTGTCCTTCACTCTTCCCTGTCCTCTTGCCAGTTAAAGAGCTCTCCTTTCATCCCACCACACACACATGACGCCCTGACACACACACACACACACACACACACACACACACACACACACACACACTCACACTCTTTCTTTGCAGATGCATGTGTCATGTGCCTGCACACATCCAAGCACTTGTGTGTAAGTGTGTTTACCAGAATGTTTTTGTGTGTGTGTGTGTGTGTGTGTGTGTGTGTGTGTGTGGTGTTTGTACTTACTGCTCCACAGTAGCAGCACCTGTTGGAGGTTGTGTGGAGTTCAGGAGGTCGGAGGTGGCCTACATGTAGGACCTTTTCATTACACTGAGCGATGTTCCTCTCCGGAGCAACTTCTCTTCCACAGAAGTGTGTGTGTGTGTGTGTGTGTGTGTGTGTGTGTGTGTGTGTGTGTAAAAAAGAGAGAATAAGAGAGCGAGTGTATCATGAGTTTTCCTTTACTTTCTTTGAACAGAGAAAAGGTCCATGTTACCTACAGTGTTCTTGCCTATGTGTCTGCTATTTAAACATGGTGCTATAGTGAAGATGGACATACACCATTCTTGGTTTAGGGGTATTAATCTGTGTGTGTGTGTGTGTGTGTGTGTGTGTGTGTGTGTGTGTGTTTGTGTTCGTGCTACAGGTTTCTCCATTATTTCATGGTATGAAGAAGATGATGATCCAGACTGACAGGGGTTGCGCCTTCTGACTGAGAGCACAAGCAACACTGTGGAAACAACACTGAATCACCGTGGCAACAGCGTGTGACTGACAGGAAGTTGTGGGGTTCCACAGCACAGAAACCATGCCAGCGCTTTCCACAGGAGCCGGCAGTGAGCCGGGTGAGCAGGAACACCATCATCAATCACTCAAATCGGCATCAATTAATCAGTAATCAATAACCACTCTTGATATGCATGCATAGAACAGAACTAGGTGCCCTGATGGCTTGTACTGAATGTTTCCATGAAAGTGCTACTAATGGTTGGCCTTGGAACCCTCTGATGAAAGTGTCTTTGCAGAACTCCATCCATGGCATTCTGACCAGCAGAGCCACAGTAGTTTTCCATGGTGATGAACCCTGCAGGACTGTGAGGCATCTGCTTTGGGCAGCAGAACATTCATAGTGAGAAACTAGAACCTAAACCATATGTGAGTAGGGACAAGGGGAAGAATTCCTACCCCCACATAGCTGCACAAAATAGAAACTGTAGTGTGATGTGCTGTAGTCATTGTCCAAGAGAAGTTAAAACACCAAAGTCGAATAAACAGCTAGCACACAGGCTTGCCCTGCCATTCACTCAGACAAATAAAAACATTGTAGCTGGACACGAGAGGAGATCAGTAATCCCATTGAAGATGAAGTGAAGATGAGTCACCATGTCTTGCAACATTATGGCTCCTCGGGCCAAAAAATAGAACTTTTAAATGCTCCAAGGATGTCCTCCAGGAAAAAGTCACAGTTCACTAGGGCGCTCTGCAGAGCCGTCTGTGGTGCTGTCGTTCGGCCTCACTGTCCGTGTCAGTCACGCACGGATGCACACACGAGGCCGTCCCCGCCGTGAGCGTGCGCATTCCTGCAGGGGATGACGGTGATGGGTTGGTGCACCGAGGCCCATTGGGCCCCATAGTGCCTGTCTATATGTGTTTGCCTCCGTCTCTGTCTGTCTGCACTTCTGTTGGTGCAGGTGTGTGTGTGTGTGTGTGCGTGTTTGTGTGCGAGGGGAACGATGCCCATGAGGAAGGGAACGAGAGAAAGAGAGAGAGAGAGCGAGCGGGCGAGAGAGAGAGAGAAGAGAGCGATCTGATGGATAAAGAGTGTGTCGGTGGTTGGCCTGTAGACATGCCGTGCGCTGGCGATTACGTACTCGCTGTGGAAATTTGTATAGACAAAGTGGAAAGCCAGACCATCAATTACGATTATAGTCATTTTAGGCAATTACTGGCAGTGTCCTTCTTTCCAAATCAAACATGTATGGTCCCTTCCGTCCCCAAACACAGAGGGTCGCCTAGCCTCGCTTCGCCTCCCGCTTGCACTCTGGATTAGGGAGAGAGAGAGAGAGAGAAAAGAGCTTGACCGAGTGAAATACAAACACTAGACGGAAGAGACAAAGAGTTTTAAGACAGGAAATGCTGGCAGAAATACAGACAAACAGTGTGTGGGGATGTTTGAGTGAAATCTCAGGAGTGGGAAGCGAATGCAGAGAGAAGAGAGAGAGAAGCAGAATGGAGATTGTGCTGGAGAAAGCACTGCACAGACAGGGGGCGAGAGTCAGAGTCAGACACATGCAGCGGTTAGTAGCTAGATGGTTGAACACACTTCAGTTGTGTGTACGTGAGAATGAGATGGCAAGATTCAGAGCAGTAATTTAACAGAAGGAAAAGAAAGTGTTTTTGGAAAAAGAACTTTTAAAAAGCTGGTTTAAAACCTTTTTATCATGGATGTTTCAGACAAAATTTATATCTTAATTCTACATGTGAGACAGCTTCCTAAGATCTTACATTTGTGTCTGCCAAGTTGACTTTGTATCGTCCAAACCACCATAGAAACACCCAGAAAATGTACTTGTGTGTGCGTGTGCATGTGTTGAGAGAAAAAGAGAGATGAATGATTACATGCTTCTTATTACACAGCCACTTGCATCACGCAATCACAAATGAAAAAATCACAGGCTCTATTAGCTGTCTTGGTTTGGACTGATGAGGAGGCATGTGTTTATCCCGCTCCAGCGCTTCATTTCGACAGTCACTCTGGTCTTTTATAGCAGATTTCAAATGTCAGAGTGTGGGTCTCTGTGTGAGGCTTTGGTATGATCTAATGCTCTCCGTCTGATTTGCTGTGTGATCTTTTAATCATGCGCTGACTTTTAGGGTCTGTAAAGGAGAGGGAGAGAGTGAGAGTTTTCTCTCTGACGTTGATCATTTAAATGTGGCTGCATGTTTTTGTGTGCACATTTCTGTATGTCCGTGTGTGTGTGTGTGAGTGTTTGCTGAGTAAACATGACATGGATGTGTGGCTAGATTGAGGCAAGACACGTCTCGCTGTAAAACCCATATTTTCTATTCCTGATTTTTTCCCCTTCTCCCCGCATCCTTCTCTCTGTCATTAATTCATCACATCTCTCTGACAATTAACATTTAATTCATGACTACAATCAAACCATTGGTTCTCAAACTGGGGTCCGGGGATCCCTAGGGGTCTGCAGCACGTTGGCAGGGGGCCCGTGAAAACTTTGCTCCAAAGTATAGACTCATCTTATGGGGAGAAAAATACTAGAGCCCAATCGCGTACCAGCATAATGTTAGTGACAAACTAGCCCTGTCAAAACATTTCCTTAGGCATTAACGTTCACTGCATACAAAATGAATATTACAGTAGTTATTATGTATTAATTATGTGAAACAAAAAAATCTATCCTTTTAAAACTTCTCCTGCACTGTGAAGTTTTGCCAGTGTGTCACCTTTTGTCACCTAGTGACACTAGGTGTTGGTGTATTAGCTAAATATGTTTTTAGGATAAGAGTTGAAAAGCATCTGAACGAGCAAAATGGCTATAATCTTATATAGTTCATTTTAAGTTTTGTAATTATGAAGGATCCTTTTCGGATTCTGCTCAATGAGGGGTCCCGGCCCAATAAGTTTGAGAACCCCTGAACTAAAGGATCATGCAAGAACCTGGAGTTCTACCATTGTTTCAGAACAATGAAAGAAAGAATGAATGAATTTAGGAGAGATGGGGAGAAAGAAAATGTAAAAAGACAGAAGAAGGGAGAGAGAATGAAGGAGAGCAAGAGAGGAAATGTGGAAGTTACATTTAGTGCCACCTCCATGTTGTGACCTCTGAGGTTTAATAAATACTTTGGAATCACATGAAGAAGATGAGGGACTAGGTGTCTGACCTGTGTGTGTGTGTGTGTGTGTGTGTGTGTTTTGGTGTCTGTGTACGTACTGATGTATACTTCACATATGTGTAGAAAAAATTATTTGTGCCATGGGATTGCGGCTGTCTGAACTCTCCAGTTGCCTCTTGGCTCCTGGTTCATACTTACACACACACACACACACACACACACACACACCTGTCCAAATGGGAGGAAATTAAGATTTAATTGTCCAAATGTGCTCTAAACGGCTCTGAGGTAGCTCTGCCACCATAGACCACTCTCCTGCCAAAATTCCTTCTTTGGTCTCTCTGTTCAAGATCACTTCTCTCTTTCTCTTCTGTCTCTCTTCTTTGTTTCTTTCTCTCTCTCTTTCCCTCTCTCCTTCCCTCTTGGTGAATCTTACTCTCTTCTTTCTTCTGTCTGTTGGTAGACTTCAGTAATGTGACCTCGCCCACGGTCAGTATCTGACCAGTTCATCCATTTTCACAGATGTACACAGACACACACACACACACACACACACACACACACACACACACACACACACACACACACACACTCACACACAGTTGGAAGCTCAGACTGTATATGTCTCTGCCTCTTTTCCACACTCACTTTCTGTCTTTCTCTGGTGCGTACACACACACACACACACACACACACACACACACACACGATCCTATGCAATTACACTGCATTACCAGGGGTTTATGGGATTTCAGTACATCAAACAAATGTGAACTGGATTTCGAGTTGATTGTTTTAATGTGTTTTGCAGGACATTTACAGTGTTGAGACAGTCAGGGGACCAAAAGGGTTGTCATGTGTGGTTGTTGTGTTGTAAAGGAGTGAAGCAGTGCACACAGACACAGGTTTGTTTGGTCAGTGTATTTGATAGCATGTTTTCAACTTCCATTCAGATGATTCAACTAAGGAGGCAGGCTGTTTGGAAACTGCATGACTAATTCAACCATCACTTAGGGCAGTCCGGACACAGGCAAAGTCTTGCCCAATCTGGCTCAGTGGTGCATAGGGCGCTGCACACTTATACCGGCAGGGAAATATCTGTGGTGAAAAATCCCAAATAAGGGCAAATGACCAAAAGCCCGAGTGGACAGTGGAGCGCATCACTTGGAGCGATCCATCACAGCACAGCCTTCACCAGGCTCAGGGATCCACGGCGGGGCCGTGCGCACGTTTACGGCACGCCAGTGCTCGGGTCCCTGCCTGTCCTATCAGCCTTTTAGGGGTCCCCCGGCAGGCCTAAAAGATAAGCAGAGCCAGGCCCTCTCAGCAGGAAGGGCACACCAAAGAGTACACATGGAAAGCTTTTGAAGCGTAAACCTTTCTACCAGACAGACTTATTTTTCTAATGAGTGTGTGTGTGTGTGTGTGTGTGTGTGTGTGTGTGTGTGTGTGTGTGTGTCTGTATGTTTGTGTGTCTGTGCTTCTGTGTATGTCTGTTTCTTTGCGTGTGTGTGTGTGTGTATTGTTCCGCCATTCTCCTCAAACAAGTGACTGGTTGTGTAATCGCGCTCAGGTAATGAGGGCCATATTGAGAGGCCATATTGTTTATCGCTCTGCGATGCTCTATGGCTTCCCCAGACCAGCGGCCCACTAGCGCTGCTATGAGGGACATGACAGGAATGGCCGTATTAAATTTCTTCTCGGCTAACAGTAAATTTTTCCATTCTGATGTCAAGAATGTCGAGCATCTGGAATCTGTGGCGAAAGAGAGGGAGATGGGGAGTGAGAGAGAGGGGTGATGGAGAGAGGGAACAGAAGTCAGCGAGAGAGAGATGGAGGGCATGGAAGGAAGGATGGAGAGTAAGAGGGAAGAGAGAATGAGGGAAAGAGATGGTGAGAGAGGGAAGGTGAAAGAGAAAGAGTGTTGGCTAAAGTGGTGGCAGCGCTGTGCGCTACGGGAGCACTTTATCGCTTTCCAGACGTTTATCCTTCTCCCCCTCCATCTCTCCACCCCCCTCCTCTCCTCTTCCCTCCCTCCCTCCCTCGCTCCCTCCCTCTCCCTCGCTCCCTCGCTCCCTCCCTCCCTCCCTCGCTCCCTCTCCCTCGCTCATTGCCACTGGGACCCGGCACTGTAACACAAGGATTTGTTGCCACTGGAAATGCTCCCTGTTTCCAATTACATCAGAATGAAAATTTCCACTTTGTTTTAGCAAAAGCAGGGAGAAGAAAATGACAAAAAATGGATAGAATGAGCAAGTGAGGAGGGGAGGGAGAAGGAATTTAATTTATTTATATTTTATTTTATGTGTGTGTTTTT
>JAIFZK010000008.1:20907500-20915000 GCA_027481765.1 Tenualosa thibaudeaui
GATTTATCAGTGATTTATTGCTTAAGTTCAGCCATGCATTCCTGGAAAAACAGGAAGGGCTGAGACAAAGGCAGGAAGTCCACTTTGGGAAAGAAGAGCTGCCCAACCTTTCCCCTTCCACACACACACACACACACACACACACATACATACACACACACACGTACAGGTCAGGCTTATGTATGTGAGCCTGCATTTTCATCCATGCTGTACTAGTAGCAGAAGTCTATGTGACGTAGGTTTCATGCTGTGACCATGTGACCATGTGAATAAACATGTTTATGTTGGAGAGGTGGAGGATTAGACGCATTGTGTTCTAACAAAAGTGAATAAGTGTGTATGCCTCTCTACCCCTCATATAGTCTGTGCTCATGTAGTGAGAGTGGAACTGTGCACATATCTGTCTGTAAATGTGTGTATGTCTGTCAGTCAGTCTGTTAGGCACTCTCTCAGACAGTCAGGCTGTCTGTCTGCATTTTTAGAAAGTAAGGATCTAGGGTGTGTGTGTGTGTGTGTGTGTGTGTGTGTGTGTGTGTGTGTGTGTGTGTGAGAGAGAGTGGTTTCCTTCATGGTTTCCTGTGCTTCCTGCAGGACTGTATGAGCTGCTGGCTGTGTTGCCGTCTCAGCTGCAGCCACATGTCCAGAGCCCAGAGGACCGCTCCTTTCTCACCAGCATGTTCGGAGAGAAGAGCCTGCACTCGCTCGTCAAGGTCAGTGGGCCACAGAGTGTGTGTGTGTGTGCGGGTGTGTCATTGGTTTGAGAAACAAGTGTTTAGCAAGCCTTGTTCCATGGAGAAATTGTATGAGAAAGTAAGTCTCGTTTGAGTGTGTGTGTGTGTGTGTGTAGCAGGGGGATGTCTAGTCACTAGATAAATATTATTTGGAGAAGGAAAGGCGCACTTTCAGTAATTTTCATTAATGTTCTGCTACCCTCATCTGATTAAGTGTGTGTGTATGTGTGTGTGTGTGTGTGTGTGTGTGTGTGTGTGTGTGTGTGTGTGTAAGACCATGTTTATGTCTGGGCTCCAGTCCCTCTCCCCCTCAGTCTCCCAGTCTGTCCTGTTCTCTTGTTGCCCTATCACAAGGGTAATGAAGATGATGGTAGGGTTGAGCCAGGATGGGAAGGAGAAACAGTAGGCCAACCAAGACAAATGAAATATGATATCAAGCAAATAAGATTATGCGTGTGTGTGTGTACACATATCAATGTGTTGGAAGGTGTTGTAACAGATACTCCAGTTGCTGAGGACCAAGAGTAACAGCGGTGTGTGTGTGCATGTTTCCATGATTTGAGCAGGGGCAGTCTGTGCTGAGCTTCTGTTCACATTTCACATGTTAGAGAAATTGTGTATGTGTGTGTGTCCATGTGTCTGTGTGTGTGTGTATCCGTGAGTCCATTGTCAAGTTTATGGCAAAAAGTTCTTGAGGCAATAGGGAAAAGCATCTGAAAAGGTAATCAAACATTTCTTTGTTTTTTTTGCATTTGTGTCTCTCTTCCTAAACTGTTCCAATTACCTAAACTACTATTTAATTGCAACACACACAAACACACACACACACACACACACACACACACACACACACACACACACACACACACACACACACACTTGTTGAGCTGAAGAAATTTGGAATCGGGTACTCCGTAGCAGTGACATGAGTGTGTCCACTGCAGTTGACCAATGGGACTGATGTGTTGATGTGTTCAGAACATTCCTGAACTACAGAGGAACAGAACATTGCTAGTGATGAAAGAGAGACAGAAAAAGAGGCAGACAAAGAGTGTGTGTATGAGAGAGAGAAAGAGAGAGAGAGAGAGTGTGTGTGTGTGTGTGTGTGAGAGAGAGAGAGAGAGAGAGAGGGAGAGAAACTGAGAGATCGAAAGAGAGAAAAAAGAGTGGATGGATGCAATTAGATGAGGAAAGTTCCTGGCCAAGTTGCTCTGCCAGCTCCAGACAGTTATTAGACATGTTGCAAAACTCTCTGGCTTCAGACTCCTTCGCTGTTTAGACTCCCCCTTCCTTGTCACACTGTTTTAAGGAGCTGCTTGTGAAAGCGGCTGGCAGGAGGAGACAGGCAGACACACATAGTGGAGGCTGGTAAGATGTTGGCACTGCACAGGAACTGCTGTGACGAGCCTCATTCCAGCTGTAGTAACACTCACTTCAACCTGGAGAAGCCAGATTAAGACAGTACTGAGATCTGCTACCAGCCATCTATTTTCCCCTCTTCATCAAGTGCTAATCTTGCCAGGCTAACGCCACTGTAGTACCTCAACTCAATATATATTTCCTTTCAGTCTCCTAAAGCCTCGGTTTCCCCCAACTAGATTTCCCCAGCTTAGATATCAAACCCATCAGCAAACAGATGTTGAAGGCAGATCCAATAAGGTTAAAGTTCAAACGAAATGCCTGCCCACCATAAAAGAAACATGTGCCTATGGAGAGGGCCTGGACTCTGCACTAAGTGAAGGGAAGAAAGAGTTTTGTCTACCAGCCTAGTGTTAATCAGCACAGCTTTTCATTCAGTAGTGTGTGTGTGTGTGTGTGTGTGTGTGTGTGTGTGTGTGTGTGTGTGTGTGTGTGTGTGTGTGTGTGTGTGTGTGTGTGTGTGTGTGTGTGTGTGTGTGTGTGTGTGTGTGTGTGTGTTGTGTCTTTCTGTCTTTCTCTCTCTCTGTGTGTATTTGTGATGCGCTGATGTACTCTGTACTCTTGCTCTCATCGTACCCGTCTACATGCATTTGTGGTAGTGGTAGGAGAGTCTCTTTCTTAAACCCTCCCTGTCTATATATTTCTCTCTCTCTCTGTTTCACTCGTTTTCTCTCGTCCCTGCGTCTGCATATGTTTTGTGATGGTGACGTTATAGATTCCGTGTGTGTGTGTGTCAGTGGTTGATGTATGACGTGTGGGAGGGTCGCTGGTGTAATCTGGTAAGGCAGCGGCGCTACTGCAGGTGACTCACGCCCCATTAAACAAGAGCGATGGAGGAGCGCTGCTCCCGCTCCTGCTCCCGCTCCTGCTCCCCTCTGGGCCACCCGGGGGGAGGTGACACCCAAACACGCACATTTCTCTTCTCCCCTCTCCCCCTCTTCTCCTCCTCTCATCACATTTCTTTTCTTCGTTTTCTTCTCCTCCACCTTTCCTCTTTCTCTCCCCAGTCTGGGAGAGGCCTGTCCCGGGCTTCACCCTGTGATCTGTGCGGACTCTCACCGGAGGGCTACAGCGCTGTGTTTGCTTAACGCAAAAACATGTGTCCCAGTGAGCAAACAATGTGGAAAGTGATTGGGAACAGTTTGTCAGGTGTTCGCAGCTGGGGAGAGATCAATAAATCAGCACAGGCAGCAGACCCAGACAGTATGATCGATAAGGGCCACTGAGTCATTTCACTAGTCCCATTCGCATACTGGCTCCAATTAATTTTCCTCCTAAGTGAAGCCAGAAAGCCAACATCCCATGCCAGTCACCATGTCCAAAATGTCCCTTTGGGGATGAATAAAGGAACCTGTTTGTCTGTCTGTCTGTCACAGATCTGTGGACTTATGAATGCAAAACCACATGACAGAAGTATGCAATGCAACAAAACTGAACACAACAGAACTGGGTTACACTTATTGAGAGTATCATTAAGTCAAGGAAGGATTCTTTGCTTTTCAATAAAGTGATGTCACTGAAGTGTAGTGTTGGCGATTCTTCGTTAGAATTTGTAAGAATTCTCCAGCCGGACTATGCCCTGCTTGCATCTCGAGCGTGGTGATTTGGCAGGGGAAAGCATCTAGAATGTGTTACTGATGATGCTGTTGTCATGCCACCGCCCTGCCGTTAACTAGTGCTCTAAAAAGCACCCATACTCAGCACTGCATGGAGTCATCCATCTGATGATGGCACTGCTGCATGGAGGCAGACGGAGTCAGTAGAGTTTCATAGGCTGGTACTGCAAAACATATGCAACAGGTGTATACAGGACAGAGAATCTGCTCTCTTGATCCCGTGAGGGGAATTTGGTCTCTGCCACTCTTTGGTCTGTCCCATTCAAGAATTAGTGAAATGCACACAGCACACAGTGAGATGAAGTACACACTAACTCTGAGGGGTTAGGTGCCCTGCTCAAGGGCACTTCAGCCGTACTCTACTGGTCGGGAATCAAACTGGCAACCCTTCGGTTTTAAGCCTGAAGCCCTAACCAGTAGGCCACAGCTGTCCTTCAGGTGCCCCCCATCCCCCCGCCACACACACACACACAAACACACACCTTTGCCCTCCCCCTTGATAACGCATCTGTTGCCCAGATGGCTTCGATCATATATGTTTTTCATTTGATTTCCCACTGACTCTTGCCTGCTTGGAACCCATATGCAGGAAACTGTGTGTCTGTGTGTGTGTGTGTGTGTCTGTGTGTGTGGCATGCGGCATGCGAGAGATTGGGAGTACCATTCACATGATGTGTGTGTGTGTTACCTGTAGAGGAATATTGACATGTATTTGACATATAAGACTGCGGCCGTGATCTAATCATGACATAAACGCACAACTCTGTTATTGTACACACATGATATAGGGAACATATTTCACATGAAGACACATGGTGTAAAAACATACAATATATTTTCACTTGTCATGTAATATAAAATGTGCTGGAATGTGCTGGAATTCACTGGAATCCAACAAAATGCCTGTGTGTGTGTGTGTGTGTGTGTGTGTGTGTGTGTGTGTGTGTGTGTGTGTGTGTGTGTGTGTGTGTGTGTGTGTGTGTGTGTGTGTGGGCGGGCGGGCGGGCTGGGGGTGTCACTGAAAAGGGCCACTGATTCAGGTTATGTTGTGATTTTATTGGAAATGATGCTAATTTCCTCACTGAGCACATTGATGCATACAAATCTATGATGTATTGATTGTTGGTGATTTTGTGTCTGGCCATGATTTTATTGTCTTGGACAGGTTTTGTTTCTTTAAAGGAAACTGGGCCCAGTGTAGAGCTGTTACTTTGAAGTTATAAGAAAACACTTTCTCTCTCTTTCTTTCTCTCTCTCTCTCTCTCTCGTTCTCTTTCTTTTTCTACTTCACACACAGACGCACACACATAAACACAGAGACATAGATATCAAACACACACAGACAGACAGGGGAAAATATGAGGTGGTCTCGCCTTACATTAGAAAACACAGACACATGCACGCATTGCTAAAATGAATATGGTCAACGTCAGTGACACGTCTCTGGTAATGACCCTTTCCTAAATCTCTCTCTCTCTCTTTTTCTCCCTGTCACACACACACACACACACACACACACACACAGACAGACAGACAGACAGACAGACAGACAGACATCTTAATAAAATTCCTGCCGTCACTGGAGTAGGTCGTGAAACAGAAGGAGCGTGTGGTGGAGAGAGGAGCATCTTAATCTGACAGGTGAAACAGTCCCTCTGAACACATGGAACACATCAACACACACCTGGCACTGCCACACGCACACACACGCGCACACACACACACACACACACGCACATACACTCACGCAAACCCACGCAGCTGGTGAGACAGTGAGAGCATTACACTGCTAGGGACACACAGTGGACAGAGGGAAAGTGAGAGGATGAGAAGAGGCAGAGCTGTGGAGAAAGAGAGGAGATGAATGAAGGAGTGGAGACGTGGACTTAAAGCAGAGCGCTTTTGATCTGTGTCATCTGTGACTCCTCACTTGTCCTTGGTGTATTCACACACACATACACACATACATACATACATACATACATACATACATACACACACTCACACACAGAACATTGTTTTGACATATGTACATGCACGCCCCCCCCCCCCCACACACACACACACATTCTTTGTCAGAGTCATGAGTAAATGAAGTTAAGTATCTATTTCTCAGCCAAGCAAAAGCCCCACTTTATTGTCTCTGCTTTGAGATGGAGACACACACACACACACACAAGCAGAGGACAGGGGATGTGTCAGCACTTTGGCCACTTTTGAAAGCCTTTCCCCCAGTCAATTAAAGTGGAGTTATTCTAAAGTCTAGCGGCGCACTGTTCCCCTGCCAAGACATCACTCCTGAGGCTACCACAGGAAATATAATACAAGTTTCAATTTCCACCTGCACCAGGTGTAGGCCCTGCTCTCTCTCACACACACACACACACACACACATGCAGGGACAGAATACACTCACACACACACACACACATTGCCTAAGGTTACAGTGAATGTAAGAAAGTGCCTGCTTTGTCGCAGTTCAGCTATATAGCAAAGCTATTTATGCCCTCCTGAAATAGTAATATATGTGAGTCTCACTTTGTAAAGTACACTTCAAGTTAAAATGTTAATTTGTTACTTGTTTGGATTGAGTTGGTCTTCTGTGGCTTATGCTTGCTCACTGTCCCCAGTGCAGACTCTGGGATAAGCACACTTAAAGAATAAAACATGGGCCCAGATTAAATAATCTAAATAAAAGTGCATGTAGCATTAATAAACGATTGTTTTGGGGTCGTCACCAGGAAGCCCTTACTCTGTTTCCCTTTCTTTTTTTTTTGTTTTGTTTTGTTTACTGCTCTCTTTTTTTTTTTTTTCTTGCTGACCATCCCTCGCTTCCCTCGTTATATTGAGCATATGCATACCATTACACACACACACACACACACACACACACACAGACTGTGGCTCTCTGGTCTCTGTTAGCCTTGCCTCTGTTAGCCTTGCCTTGGCTCAGTGCAATAAAGCTCTGATCTGCTGTGCGGCTGGCATCTGATGCGGGGATAGATTCATAAGTCTGGTCAACTGGTGCTGCCTGTGGTTAGAGTGCCATCAACCCTTGTCCCTCAGAGTAGTGTGTTTATTATTCCACACCGAACCAGACCCCACCTCAGGGAGGATCAGGGAGATGGAAGAGGGGAGACTACACCTGCACACACACACACACACACACACACACACACACACACCTTCTTTGGACAGTTGGCACTAATGCCTAATTTATGTTAGCTGTCAGCTTGTGAGCTTCTCACATACCTGTCTGCAAAGTAATGCCTGCTGACAAAGTGCTGATTTAAAAAATTTTATTAAAATATAGACACAGTACAATTAGGACGTCTGGGATTATTTACAAAGCTCGCAATTGAAACTAGCATGTTGCTAACTATACCTAAGGGGCGTAGCAAGAAGCCAAAACAAAGTGAGGCAACCAATCACATGCTCCCTCTATTCGTGGGGTCTGGGTCGTTTCAGTGAATAGTTAGAAAATTGGGAGGTATCCGTCAGCGAGAGAGTCTGCGTGTCTGTGTATTGACGGAGTAGGATGAGTATAAATTGGCCTTAAGGCTGTAGACTTCCTGAAACCGTAGTACATGATGGAAAATAGCTACAACACATGTTATAACAATACTGATATGCTATGCTTTAATGCTTTATTACTCATTGAATGCATTTATAACTGCCTGTCAGGTATGCAGTATTTACATTTATTAATTCATGAATTAATAAATGTATTCGTG
>JAIFZK010000008.1:20920000-20925000 GCA_027481765.1 Tenualosa thibaudeaui
GATGTGATAAATTTGCAATGGATTTATGGTAATCTAGGTGATAAACATCTTCCAGATTATGATGCATCTGTGCAAGCAGGCATATGTGTGAGTATGTGTGAGCATCTGTGTGTGTGTATCAGAGTGTCTCTGTGTGTGTGTGTGTCTGGCTGTAGTTTCACTTTAGATGAGCATCATAAATTGTTACAGACTAGCAAACACTCTCTGGACTGCGGTGTGTTTCAATGATGCATCGCAGCTTAAGCTGGCTCATGGCACCAGGCTAGGCTAGGCCCAGACACTAGGCTGCCATATGTCTTGTAAGCTGGCAGCTCGCTGTTAGACGACATTTCAACTTTTGCTGGCCCAGCAGAGGGAATTATGCCTCAGTTTGATGAATCACACTCCTAAATGAGGGTGCCCATGCAACTTAAGCCCTCGCACTCACTTTGAAATGACAGGGATGGTGGCAGCTGCTCTTTCACCATTTCAAACTATTGGGTTCAAAATGATGGGTTTTGTGGAGGTGTGTGTGTGTGTGTGTGTGGTTTTTGTCCGTTTATCTGCCTTTATGTGTGTGTTTATTGAAAACAGAGTGGTGCATCTGTTCATTTCCAAGTCAGTCTTCCTCTCAGAATCTCTGACTGCTGATGAATCAGGAGAGAAACTGGGCTCTAGTTAGAGTTTGTGTGTGTGTGTGTGCGTGTGCGTGTGTGTGCGTGTGCGTGTGCGTGTGTGTGTGTGTGTGTTATGTACAGTATGTGTTTGTGTCTGCATCTGAAGCAGCAGATGCAGAGAGGTTGCTTGGTTGCGCCCTTTGAGGAACACAGACAGTGAAGAGAACCAGATGGGTTAATTGCTCGGCAACTGTCGTCGTTAACAACGTGTCGGCAAACAAAACCCATTTCACAGTGGTTGCACTTCCTCTGCCGTGCCTGGCTGTGGTATCGGCACCGTGGCACTGTGGCCAAGGCCAGAAACAAACCCAGCGTGTGTGTGTGTGTGTGTGTGTGTGGTAGAGTAAGAGTGGAAGAGTTAAATCATAGGATTTGTCTGTGAGCTTAGATGTGTCTGTACGTTAGGGTGAAAGAGAGAGAGACCAGTCTGTTTCTGTACTCTATGTCTTTTGGCAAACAGTTTGTTTCAGAATACTTACATCATTCTGTTGACTTAGGGCATATGAGACAGAGAGTAAATGTGTGTTTCAGTTCAAGTGTGTGTGTGCGTGTGTGTGTGTGTGTGTGTTGCTGCTGAATCCTAACTGTTGCCTCATCTCCTGCAGATCCATGAGAAGCTTCAGTGTTATGAGGACAGCAGTCCTGCACCAGTCCTACAGACAGCAGAAACACTTGCCTCAGATGTGAGTATACACACACACACACACAAACAGATCTCCATAGACAGGCTAGTTATGAAGCATCTGATGTGCTATTCACACACATAGAGATTTTTATTCTCTTGTGTAAAATGTAAAGTCGTTAGAAATGTTTCCCAATGACTAAGAGTGTAGTGCTATAAACGCTAATGTACCTGAACTAACTCTCTCTCTTGCATGAAGCCACAATACCAAGCCTGCTTACCTTAACCACACACACACACACACACACACACACACACACAGTTAAGAGTTAGTGAATGGTGTGCTTGTGTATTGAGAATGGAGGAGAGCCAGTGAAAGCTTTGTTAATGGTGTGTGGTTTTGTTTTAAAGTTCTTACGTGTGTTTATGATAATCAGAGCACATCAACCCACGTCTGGTGTGTGTGTGTGTGCGTGTGTGTGTGGATGTGTGTGTGTGTATGTGTCCATTGTAAAGAGGGAAGGAAAGAGAGTTTACACTGGCTCTGTAACCTTAAACAGTTCATCAAGGTGCTCTGAATCTTTCTACCTGTCCTTCTCTTATTTCATTATACCTCTCTCTTCAGTCTACTGTCTCCTCCTCTCCTCTCCTCTCCTCTCCTCTCCTCTCCTCTCTCCTTCTCTCCTCTCCTCTCCTCTGCACTCCTCACACGCTCAGGGTTTCTTGAGGCCAAATCACCCAAGGAAGAATGGTTGAATGGCATGTGACTGTGGCATTCTAAGTGTGACCTGGCATAATTTATCCACTGCGCTGTCCCAGAGCCAGTGTGTGTGTGTGTGTGTGTGTGTGTGTGTGCGTGCGCATGTGTGTGTGTGCTTTTTTTTTGTGTGTGTTTGCGTGTTTGCCGTTAGCTCATCAAGCAGAGGAGGCCTCCTTGAGTCTGCGTCCATTTCAGGCTAGTGGTGCCGTAGCTGTAAGCGGATCCTCCCCACGGGGCCCTGCGTCGGAGCAGCCATCTTGTCTGTGGGTCTGGAGGGCTCCATCCGCTTCTGGAGTCTGCGCCGCCCCCACCTCCACCCCACGCTAAGCATCGGACTCCATCATGCCTCTCCTCCCCTCCTGATTTATACAGCACTTTCAAGAAACCCCCTTATGGGGCTCTCCCATATCAGAGCACCCCGCCAACCAGCCAGCCAGCCAGCCAACCAACCCACAGTCCCACAGACGGGTTGGAGGCGAGGGATTGGTGGGTGGGATGTGGAGGCCTTCTGCCAGTGTAGCGTTTCTCCAGTTGAACGCTAAATTATGGGGAGACATTGGCTGAGTTTCAGTGTCCTCCCTGCGAGCTAAGTCCTGAGCGCCCACAGACTTAACTAACTAACACTATCTGGTGAATGAGTTTGCAAGACTGTGAGTGCTCACCCTGCTATTTGCATTATTGTGAAACCACCTGCGATAAACCGTTCAATTAACAAGACTAACATCACATTGCAAACAAACTTCCGTTTCCATTTTCTGGTAATCGCAAATTGTTTACAGGTGCTTTTTTGACATTTCTATACCTCTCCAGTGTTTCACGTCACAACTCTGCAAACTGTGGGTGATTCCCTTTAGCAAAGTCTATATACGATGCCGACTTTAGGAAAGGGCTCAGAGAGGGTGCAACGGAGCCCTCACGTTAGATATTGACAGCACCTAAACCCTTGCAAACTAGGCCATTAAATGACATTGTAACCTGCCCACCCAACCCAACCCCATACGCAATATGGTCCTGACCTACCTGTGTGTGTGTGTGTGTGTTTGTGTGTGTGTGTGAGTTTTGTGTGAGTTTGTATCTGCAACTTGTTTTAATAGTTTCCCTTTCACAAGTCCATAAAAATGTGGTTATGGCTCATATCTGTAAGGTCATGTGAAGTTATCAGTGGACACAAAGTCAGTGCTGACACACACACACACACACACACACACTTACACAGAGAAAGTTAAAGGAAAGCCATCAGTTTTCTCTTTCTCCAGCAGGTGGCAGCAAGGAGGGGAGATTAGCTGGTTGTCTGGTTGCTGTGTGCCCCATAGGGCATAGTAGACTTGCCCTGGCCATTCAGCTGCCTCACACTCTTAACTCTCTCCAGCAGTGCCTAACCGAACCAGGCAACCAGCCCCATGCCCTCAGTCCCTCATAGCACGCCTGTCTCACAGCTAGCAGTCTGAGGCTCAAGTCAGGCTTTGCCATGGATCCAAAAAGTAAACTGTATTGTGTTATGTCTATGCATTACCTACAGCATATCTCTTTGGTACAAAAATCACGTGTCCTGAAAAGTGAATCTTCACCCCCCTCACTGGTGTTCTGCAGCCTGCTTTGCAGCTGATGCCTTCTGTAGCGCCGCTGTCCAACAGTGGGGATAGAATAGGCCCATTCTGATGTGTGCCCAGGGGAAGCCTGTGGTGGGAAGAGGAAATGTACAACAGTGCTGACAATAACTATTCTCAGTGAGTCAATGGCTAATGTGCAACAGCGCTGAAGCCTGGTCAGCCACAGGCCAGGAGAAGCAACGCTAAGCTGAAGAGTTGGGGGCAACCCAAAATGGAGGGATGTGGTTTGAGGATAGAGGTGGATAAAGGAGAGGAGATCTAGTAGGTGGGTGAGAGAGGGAGAGAAGGTGACATGGCTGTGGAGGAGTGATTTGTATGGCAACATAAGAACAGAAGAGTAGAGAAGTGGGAGTCTTGCCTCTGAAAATAGCATCTCTGATCCTCTGGTTTGGGAACAGCCTCCCTAAAATTTACTTCAGTAAGAAACCATAGAGAAATGACTCCACGCTTCCATCACTTGCATTCCTTACAGCTGCTCAGGACATGCAGGATGTAAATAGTCAGGTGTCTGCTGATTGGTTAATAGTTTTTTTCCAGAACTGTTACGAATATTACCAGTAATGGTAAATGAGGCAGGGAATCCAGATTGTAATCTGTATTTTAAAGAGAAAAATAGTTACAGAACTGATTTATGCCTTTTACACACACTGAGTACTTTTAAATGACTTTTGGTATTGGCCAATTAGAGACCTGAAAGCATTGCAGACAAATCAGAGAATGTCATGTCACAAGCCCAGAATTCTCTTTTTCCCATTCACACACACAATCCTGAAACTGGAGTTTTAAAAAACCTCCATGTTGGCCAGAGTGAAAATAATCATTTTCAGTGACCTAAAACAGAGTGTGGATGAAAGGCAAAAATCTCAGCATTTAAAACTATTCAGCTGTATGTGGATCTGAAGTGGTCCTTTGCTCTTTCTTTCTCAAACCATATCTCTATATAAGCATACACATCCACGCACAAACTCCTTTTGTCACTTCTTTCTTACTTTTTTCTTTTCTTTCTTTCTTTCTCTCTCCCTCCCTCCCTCCCTCTCTCTCGCTCCCCCGCTCCCCTCCCCCTCACCCTCTTGATGGAAGTAAGCAGGTCAGCATTAAATGGAAGTGATGTGTGTTTTATAGTCACAAGTTTTGGTTTTGTGTTTGAAATAACATAAGAGGCTTCGCAGGCATTCAGAAATGTAAAACACTTAGTACACATTAAACCTGTACAATCACACACACATACACTCAGATTAAGCCTGTCGAAATACACATGCAGTGAATGGGGATTAGCTGTGCAAATGCTTACAGCATGTGTGTGTTTAGCAAATGTGCGTATGTTTGCGTGTTTGATCAAATCTAGTTAACAT
>JAIFZK010000008.1:20927500-20972500 GCA_027481765.1 Tenualosa thibaudeaui
TGCTGTTGTTATTGTTGAGCACGGTGATGTGATGTGTGGTTTATGTTGGACATTAGCGTGACCAAGGTGGGGTCAGGGGCGGCACGGCGAGGAGGTGTCCAGCGGGACGAGAGGGAGAAAAGGATGAGAGGGGGAGGAAAGTGGGGCTTTTTTTCCCCCTTCGGTCGCTCCAAGGTCAACGTGTTTGCGTTTGATTGATGTGAACTTGACTAATGAATGGGAAACCGTGTGTGTGTTTGTGTGCACGTGTGTGTGTATGCGTGTGTGTTTGACACTGGAGTCTCAGTACAGCATGAGAAACCCTGCTAGAGTGGCCTGGCTACACATTTCAGTACACTTGACTGGGCTCATAAACAGTGTTGTCGGTGCCGTCAGCCCTGCCTTTGTGTGTTTGTTTACTGCAGAGGTGATTGAGTGAGAGGGACAGAGGAGGCACGGAGCCACCAGAGACTTCATCAGAATACTCTCTCTTCACTCTCTCTTTCTCACAGAGCAGTCCTCTCCTCTCCTCTCCTCTCCTCTCCTCTCCTTTGCCTGCTCCTCTCCTCTTGTCACTTTCCCTCTCTCTTCTCTTCTCTTCCCTCTCTCTTATTTCCTCTCCTCACTTCTCCATATACTTAATTTCCTTCTTTTCTCCCATCTTCTCTTCCTCTGTCATCTCTTCTTCTTCTTTTCTCTCTCCACCCATCCAAGCTCATCTTCACTCCTCCTCTCTGCCTCTGGTGCCCCCCCCCCTTCTCTCCCTTTATTTTGTTTTGTCTTTTCATTTTCTCTCTGTTCTAATAGCTTCCTTACCTTATCCACACTTCTCTTTTCTCTTCCCTCCCTCTCTCTCCCTCTCTCTCTCTTTGGATGGCACTACCACTCTCTATCCACTTGTTTTTGGAAATTCGTGTGGAACGTTGATGCAGCGCTCCGCAGGCCTGGGGGGGAGGGAGGGAGCAGAGAAAGAACAACGGAAAAAGACTTCAAGCCACAAATCGCAAGCGTCCCTTAGAAAATATTAGTTCTGTAATGTGTTATTCAGCTTTGAATATAGCGTGATGCGGTGTGGAAGGGTGCACACAAGTGCGCGTGTGTGTGGGTTTGAGGTGTGTGTGTGTGTGTGTGTGTGTGTGTGTGTGTGTATGTGTGTGGTTAATGTGAACAAAGTGGAATGAGTGTACTCTCTCTCTCTCTCTCTGTGTGTGTGTGTGTGTGTGTGTGTGTGTGTGTGTGTGTGTGTGTGTGTGTGTGGTTTATGTGAATATATTGGAATGAATGTACTCTTTCCAACAGATTAAAATCCAGGTCAGCGTGTGTGTGGTATGGATGACCTGAGTGTGCTCCCGTCTCTCTTTCTGTCAGCGAGCTTCAGTTTAGTCACGAAGGCCACGAAATAATGAGCTGTCCTTGTAATTAGTGGTTTTAATGTGTGGGTGTGTATTTGTGTGTGTGTGTGTGTGTCTGTATGTCTGTATGTGTGTGTGTCACTTGTAAGGTTTTTATATGTGGGCTGTGCGGGCTATGCAGGCTATTATTGACACACACCTGTTAGGTTTAGACTCTAGGTGGATCTGGCTCAAGTGAATAGTGGTGTCAAACTATCAAACTCTTAAAATACAGCTGTGTGTGTATGTGTGTGTGTGTGTGTGTGGCTGACCACACACACACACTGTAGTAAACATTTTTTTTTCCTGAAATGTGCATCACGTCCCTCCCTACACACACACACACACACACACTGACTCACTCACTTACTTTCTCACCCGTTTTGACAGTTTTTCTTTATCTGTCTTGGGTCTTGCTGTGCAGTATTCTCTCATGAAACTCTTTTCGCTCTTCTATCTCCCTCAGTCTTCTCCCCCCTCCCCTCCCCTCCCCTGATCTCTCCCCAGTGCTCTAATTGATCAGGCCCATAGGAAGGAAGGACAACTTTAGGACAAAAACAAGAGAAGGAAAGAAAAAGAGAAAAGAGAGAGAATGTTTCCAGCCCTCTGTGATCAGAGTCTTTAAACGCTTCCAAATGTCTACAGATCCCATTCTCTCTCTCTCTCTCTCTCTCTCTCTCTCTCTCTCTCTCTCCTGTCTTTTCAATATTTGATGGGTGTGAAGTATGTGGCTCAGCTGTGAACTTCATTACTTTGAGTCTCAGCCTGTGATCTGCGTTAATGCTGTCAAATGTTAAGAAAGCCGACATCAGCCTACCTGGAGATTGTCCAAAAGCTGGTTCACATTAAGGGGACAGTTATGCTGGGATTATACAGATTAGAAATTTGTGTTTTGTAATGTATTGGAAGGTTGTCGTTTCAGTGTTTGCATATTTAATCTGTGTGTGTGTGTGTGTGTGTGCGTGTGCGTGTGCATGTGCGTGTGTGTGTACGTGTGTGTGTGCGTGTGTTTTCAGAGCCTATTGTCAGTGCATGATACCGTGGCTAAGAAGAGCTATGACCCAGAGCTGCCACCCCTGCCAGACGACCTTGACGATGAAGAGGACTCTGTCAAGATCATACGCCTGGTCAAGAACAAGGAGCCATTGGTTAGTGTGTACACTCACTCATACACTCATACACTCACACACACACACACACACATGTTATATACAGCGCAGCACTTGAACTGGCCTGACCATGCATGTGAGCAAAATAATTTCTCTTCTTCATTCCATACACCACACGCTCCCCCTGTGGAGACAGTAAGTCTTAAACCTCTCCCTATGTAAACACACACACACACACACACACACACACACACACACTTATACGGAGGCACTCCCAGTGAATGGTATCACCAACAGAAGCTGCGGTTTGTTTGGTCTACTCTTCTCCTTGCTTTCGTCTTCCATTTCCTTGGTTGGTCATGCATCCTGAGATCCACCATACCATACATTCCACACACACACATGCACGCACACAGACACAGACACACACAGCTTGTGGTCAGCTGGTCCACTCTCTGTCAGACCTCAGACTCCAGTCGCTTGCGTGAGGGCCCCATCCCCAGTCCCACCCCGTTTCCCCCGTCTGTCCCGTCCATCACATCTTCTCTGTCATCATTGGTGCCGCACTTTGTTCTGCGGCGGAAGCCCCGCCTTTCTTTGATCTGGTCTGTATATGTGTTTTGGTCTCTGTGTGTGTGTGTGTGCGTGTGTGTGTGTGTGTGTGTCCACTCTCATTTCCTCTCAGTGGTTTGGTCTGTATATGTCATGGCCCTGGAGGCCTCATTGAAGCTGAGGGCCACACCTCTATGAGGGGGTCCAGGGGTGAGGCAACACCTCCGGAAGTGTGCGTGTTGATGTTTGTTTGTGGATATGCGTGTGTGTGTGTGCACATATGTGTGCGTGTTGATGTTTGTTTGTGGATATGCGTGTGTGTGTGTGTGTGTGTGTGCACATATGTGTGCGTGTGTGTGTCATTTGGACATCGTCTTGGCATTGTCATCTTAGGACATCTTCTTGGCATCTTCTCTGTAATTAGCATTTGCTAAGATAGAATTTATTGGGGATGGGAGCAATGGGAGCAAACATGAATATTTCTGGTGTGCATATGTGGGAGTGTCACACATCACAATATAAACTTTTCAATGATCTTCTGTATCAGTGTATGAGGGCTCCACTCTGGTCTGGTCTGGTCTTCCCTCCTCCCCCTTGCGAAAATCGAACACAGAACTTAACGAATGTTTGGCTCTTGCTCCGCTTGGACTCTCTCTGTCTAGTGATTTGAAACCAGCTTTTACTGAATTTGCTTTCATTCATCATTGCAACACCAAAGGGGGGCACATTGATTTTGCCACAAAGTTTGAGCTGTGCCACGCCTGTTTTTTCAACACACACACACACACGCACACATTCACATACACATACACATACACACACATACAGACACAAGCACACTTGTGCTATTTTCCTGTGTGTGTAGTTAGTGTGTCGAAACCTTGGTGCGTGGCGTGTGAAATTGGTCGTGATGTGAACTTTAACTGGCAATTTCATACAATCAGCACTGAAACGTCTAGACGTCCTCATCTCCTACAGAGTTGGCTATTCTCTATCATTTCCTCTGCACCCTTTTCTCCTCTTTCTCTTTCTCTCTCTCTCGCCCCATCTCATCTAGTTCTCTACTCCACTTCTCTCTCTCTCTCCCCCTTCTCATGTAGTGCACCACCTCTCTTTCATTCCCTCCCTCCTTCCTTCCTTCACTGTCTCGCTCTCTCTTTCTGACATCCCCATTAGTGTAATTGTGATTAGAGCGACTCGTGTTCGGTAGCGCTGATTAATTGCTATCATTTTTCAGACCATGACATCATGGCTCATTATAGGGAGCCATCAGCAATAGAAGCCCTGCATTTGTAAAGGGGGACAAAAGGGGGTTGGGTTTTGCACCCTGGCAGAACATCACCCTCCCCATTCTTCTAACTCTTTTCTTCTCTCCTCTCCTCTCCTCCTTTCCTCAATTCTTCATCCAACCAGAGCCTGGAGAATTGAGAGAGATTTATTAGCGCTGTGTGGATGGGGTAGGGAGGGTGATTGGGTTTGGGTGGACACACACACACACACACACACACACACACACACACACGTCTGTTGGAGAGGACGGAGTGAGAGAAAGAGGGGAGAAATAAAATGGAGCCAGTGCTGTACTTTTATTGAAGGAATGTGTCGCTTTGGATAAGATTACAGCACTCACACACTGTGTGCACGTATCTGTGTGCGTGTGTGTGTGTGTGCGCACGCGCATGTATCTGTGTGTGTGTGTGTGCGCAGGTATCTGTGTGTGTGTGTGTGTGTGTGTGTGAGAGAGAGAGAGCGTGTCTAATATTAGGGGATGATGAGACTAAAGGTGATGCTGACATATTGGACCCTTAGGAAGAAATTCTGTTTCTGTGTTTCTGTGTTTTTTAAGTACATGCAGTCTAGTAGATGTGGAACCAGTATTTGGACATTTTAAACTGTAGTGGGAGTATTTGGATTGTCAATAGTGGTAGTATTTGGATTGTCAATAGGTCCTTATACTTCCAGTACACACACGCGCACACACACACACACACACACACACACACACACACACACACTCACACACACACACAAATTCATCACTGTTTACAAGAATCCAGAGGCTACTTTCCAGAGCCACATCTGCTGTGCTGGCATCCTCCCTCCGCTCCTTAGACAGAGAGAAAAGGAGGGATGGAGAAGACAGAGAGGAGGGGTCTTAAGGGAATGATAGATTAGTTTGAAATTGGGGAGTGGACAGAAATAGCGCTCTCTGTGTTTCCCATTCGGAGGCTAAAAACTACCTGCCATGCCATGCTAAACTGCCATGCCGTCTACATACCCATCATGCATCTGTCCTCCGCCACAGCAAATGACGGATTATCAACATCAGGCACCCTTAGCGCTCGTCAGACCTTTTATTCTTTCTTCTCTCTCTCTATCACTCACTCCCTCCCTCCCTCTCTCTCTCTCTCTCTCTCCCTCCCTCTCTCTGTTTCTCACTTTTTTTGGGTCGATTCTTGAAGGTCTGGTATTCTCCATTAGCTGTGGTGCCAGGGCTGGAAAAGCACTCATGGGCACAGAGGTGGGCAGTCAGCGAGCCATGCCACTCTGTGCCATCTCATGCCAGCTTCAGCCAAATCCAGACTCCGCTGCCAGTGCCTGGCCATCAGCCCTTCTCCCGTACAGCCTAACGCAGAGCCATGAAGGCCACCCTGTCGGGCACACTACCCTGCCTGTCAAGCACCCTTTCTCTTGCCACCAAGCTGCCACCTGTGGGCATCTTCCCTGGCACTGTGCCCTCCTTTGCCCATGGGCCACACGGCATTGGCGGTGGTGGTGGCGCGGCATTCCGCTCGAACTCTGCTCCTCGGATTAGTCGAGCCGCAAAGTTCTCCTCCAAGTTCCCTCTGTGGAATTCCGAGTCTGTTTATAGCCCATCCGGCTCCCCACTGCTCTCTCCCAACAATCCCGGCTCTGTCTCTGTCTCACCCTGGGCCTGAAAGGCATCCCGGACCCAGCAGAGGGAGAGGGAAGCTTCTGGGGCGTTCAGGCTGAAGTCTCTTTGGTGAAAGAAGCTTTCAACAAAAAAATGAAAAGTTTGAAAAATGATCCATTATCGCTACTTCTGTTGTCTTATCTAAAGCGACATAATCCTTCAACAAAAGTGCAGCACTTCATACTTCAACCCATTTGTTTATTCTCACATTTTTCTTTCTGTCTGAAAATTAGAAAAGCTGAAGGTTTGTTTTCCAAGCCAAAGAGTTCTTGGTGGGAGAATTGCTTTGGTGAAAACTAGTCAAGAGAGCAAATCTGTCTTTCCCTGCGCTACCTCATTTCTCCCTCATATTTAGTCACTGATATGATAACAGCATCTCCTATAGAGGTAGATCACTGGGGCATTTCTCAATAGCCATTCTTTTCTGGACTTTGACCTTGACCTTGTGAACCATTCTGAAATGTCATCAAACACAGTCAATGTACTGCTCCAATTCAGAAGTTCTCATTTATTCAAGAATGCATCAAATTCCTGGAAGTTTTTTTCTAATTATCGATTTTATGAAGGACGTGTCTTATTTTGCTGCTCTCTTTCTCCCTCCTTCTCCTGTCTGTCATCGGCACCAATGCCATCTATGCTGCATATATGAGTGGCAGACCTAACTGGTAGAGTGATGGAGCTGGCACACCAACCCCCCCCCCCCCTTCTCTCTCTCTATGAGGTATGATCGGGGGAAGTGAGGCTTAATTTGCCCGTGTTTATGTTTGGCTTGAAGAACAGCACTGTGGCCCTAATGTCATAGTTTGGGATTAATTGGAGCGCCGATGAGATTAGAGGGGCCACTCCACCGCACACATGTTAACGCTTTAGCGATAGAGCCAGCCGCTTAGCGCTAATGCATCATTAATTTGACAGCTTTACACAGGAGCACCCAGTCCTGGCCAGCCCAGCCCAGCCCAGCCCCGCTCTCCAAACAGAGGAGGGTTTACAGACCAGCACTCTGCAGTCTGGTGTACTGTGCGCCTGCGTGTGTGTGTGTGTGTGTGTGTGTGTGTGTGTGTGTGTGTGTGTGTGTGTGTGTGTGCATGCAAAAAATCTACTGTATGATTCTGTGAGTCTATTTAGTGACACACAGACACACTTTGGTGGTAACCTTTCTCAGTCTGTGTGTGTGTGTTTGCATGCATGTATTGCTAATTGAGGTAGATTCAGAGATTCTAAAAACCTATACACACACACAAACACACACACACACACACCAGCCAGATGTGCTCCAAACTATCTCTTATTGCAAAACCGTGCTTCTTCTACACCCAAAAGGTGAAGTGTTTGATTGGTTCCCTGAGAAGGTTCCAGAAGCATTATTCGTTGTTGATTCGGCATGGACGAGCACTGGGGAGAGGCTCATGGCTCCCGGGAAAGGGAACCCCACGCTGAGTGCACATCCTGTTTGCCTGAAGGGCAGAGACTCACAAAGACTGGAGTTTGTCACACTAAAGTGATTATGGGGCTTACACATTACACACCTCTTCACACAGGAACATTAGCACACACACACACACACATAGAGGCACACCACACCTATGACCACACGGGTCAGTCTCACAGGACTGGAACCACATTCACACATATGCACCACATCATACAGCCATGCACACAGATACAGGAATGTACAACACACACTCTCAAATACACACCCACAACCCAAACACCAAGACACACACACACGCATTTACGCACACTTTGTATTTCATACACACACACACACACTCATTTACACAGACTCTCTCTTTCACACAACCATACACACACACACACACACACACACACACACATACATACATCTAGAGGTTCACGCATCCACACCTCTCCATATCTGTTTTTCTTGCAGCTCTGTTTCCTCTCCTGTGTGCTCTCTTTCTCCTGGAGTTTCTGTCCTTCCCAGGGCTCTCTCCAATCCACACACTGCTGTCTTTGTGCCTGTGGGCCTCAGATCGTCCCATGTTGCCTGTTTCCCTTGCGTGTGTGTGTGAGTGTGTGTGGATGTATGTACATTCGTATGCGTGTGTGTGTGTGTGTGAGACAGAGAGCGAGAGAATGAGTTGTGACATTCTAAAGTGCTGTTCCCTTTCGTGGGATAATTCCTAGCCAAACACACTCCACACATGAAAGGCAGCAACTTCACAAACGTGTCATTGTCTGGAACCGGATGAGTGGAGTCTCACTTACACGCGCACACACACACACACACACACACACACACACATGTGCACACACATTCGCTGGCTCACATCTTCTTGTCTGTCACCTAGATGTATTTTGGTGTAATGCACAGTACTCATTTACTTCCCATCAAAATAAACTTTTTATACCTGTTAAGTCTTGTACTGTTGCATGTACACTCACACTCACACACACACACACACACACACACACACACACACATATATATATATATACAGACACACACACACACTGCTGTCTGGGGAATAGGTTTTGTTCAATCAGGGTTTGAATGTCTGGCATCAGTGAAAATACTGTTTCATCTTCCAGGGTTTTTTGCCTCATTCCCACTCTGTTCCAGACATTCCTGGCCATTCCTAGTCATTGCTCACCATATTCCCTGTCATGCCCAGCTATTCCCAGTCCCCAGCAGCCCCTCCCAGGAATTCTCCTATTATCAGTAATGAGCGCCAATTTTCTTCTCTCCTGTAATACCTGTTAATAAGCGCTGAGTTCAGACACAAGGTTACATAAGCACATGCCTGTGTGTGTGTGTGTGTGTGTGTGTGTGTGTGTGTGTGTGTGTGTGTGTGTGTGTGTGTGTGTGTGTGTGTGTGTGTGTGTGTGTGTGTGTTTGGGTAGCAGTTCATTTGTGATGATCAGCAGTAATCTAATGAATCAGATAATTACTCAGGCAACAGGTTAGACAGAGGGCATGGTTATTTAATGTCCCTCTTTAATGTCTCTCTCTCACTCTTGCTCCCATGCTCTCTTTCTCTTGTGTGCTCTCTCTCTCTCTCTCTCTTTCTCTCTGCCCTTTGTTTTCCTCTTCTGTGTTATCTTTCCATCAGCTACACTCATCAGTCTGCATGAGTGGCATTCATTCACCCCCATCACTGTGTCTCTTCACGCCATCATTCCTCCCCTTCTCTCTGTCTCTCCATCACACTCATGTCTCATCCTTTCACAGCTCCTCTGTCACCAACGCACATCTTCCAGTCCCTAAAGCTCACTCTCAGCAATATTCCCAATTCCCAATATTCCCAATATTCATCAGTATTCCCTGAACCTTTCTGCTTCCTCAGGTTGCTCTGTAATGTCTCATTGGACATGCTGTATTAGGTGAAGCTGTTCAGAGCAGCATGCCTGAATGTGTGTGTTTGTGTGTGTGTGTGTGTGTGTGTGTGTGTACGTGTACATGTACGTGTACTTATTTGTTGAGGCATTGCTTTTGTGTGAGTTCTGGCCTTTCTGCTAATTGTCAGTTAATTTGCGAGCAGATCTGATGGCCCTGTGTGTATGTGTGGGTGGGTGTGTGTGTGTGTGAGAGGGTTAATATGTACTCCTTTTCTTTTGAAGGAGAAATGTGTTTCTCTCTCTCCCTCCCTCCCTCCCTCCCTCCCTCTTTTTCTCTTGACTTGTATTCTCCTTATTCCCACATTTTTCCATGGACAACATCTGCTGAGCTGAGAGCCATTGTAGGAATGTGGTTCTCACTAAACTTGTGTCAGTTTCCCCTAGCTTTCCAGCAAAGTGTGTGTGTGTGTGTGTGTGTGTGTGTGTGCATGTGTGTGTGCGTGCGTGTGCGTGCGTGCGCGTGTGTGTGTACGTGCGTGCGCTGTTGTCGCTCACGCTCTCGTGCTGTCTAAGTGACTGGAGTGTCAAACACTGGTGTGTGTGGCGGCCAGGCCGGGGCTGTTTGTTTTCCTCTGCCTCCCTCCATGGCCGCCGCTAAACTAATGTTTGTTAGAAATGACAGCGTCTCCCGCCGTGCAGCCGTGACCGTGCTATGGGTGCCCGCCTCTCAACCAGCACCCCGTGTGTGAAACAGAGACGTCTGCTTGTTTTTTCTGGCTGGGACACACACACACACACACCTCAAACATGCCAGCCCACACACCCTGCTTTAGACCCCAGGTTCTGCCAGTCTAAGTTTGGGTACTATGTATGTGTGTGTGTGTGTGTGTGTGTGTGTGTGTGTGTGTGTGTGTGTGTGTGTGTATCCCATATGTATGTATACATATATGCATATGTATGGCCCACACATTTACTCTGGATGACGTGTATTTGTAGTTGTATTTTAGTGTGTTTGTAGTTGTATTTTAGTGTGTTTGTATAGATGTCTGTGTCCTCCGCTTTAGTTTGATCATTGTTGCCCTGAATTTTTAAAATGGATTTCTGGGAAAGCTACAAGGCTGTGACTGTGACTCAGATAGATAGATTGTGTGTTTATGCATATGTGTATTTATGTATTTATGGTTCTCTGTGTTGATAGTATTGTTTTTGTGTCTGTGTGTGTGAGTGTGTGTGATGCTTCATGCTTAACACTTGCTCACAGGTAGGTATTTCATGTATATGTGGATCTTGTGTATCCTTGTGGCGCACAATTGGTGCACACACATACACACACAGACACACACACAGAGTCCTCACCCCTAGTCTTTCCATCCTTTTATTCTGTTTCCCTCGTCCCTCCTCTATCCCTCATTAGAGAGAGTGAATATGTGAAGTGTGAGTCGTTTGTCAACGCCTATTTAGAGCCCTGTGCTTGTGCGAATGTGGACATACTCTGTGTGTGTGTGTGTGTGTGTGTGTGTGTGTAGGGCCAGAGTAATGGCCTGATAGAGTTGGTTGCTGCTCCAGGTCTCAAAGCACCGGTGCACAGATTAAGCTATCGTCTCTTGGCCAGGCCTATAATAACAATCAGAAGCATTTATGTGTTGGTTGGTGTGTGTGTGTGTGTGTGTGTGTGTGTGTGTGTGTTTGAATGAAGGAGAGTCGGCCTCAACATATGGAGCCCATCACTACAGCGACCCGCCGCCCTGGATCCCCTTACTGATGAGTAATTGGCCGGCTGTGTCCATTCCACCACTAGCAACCCCCTCCAAACACACACACACACACACACTAACTTTCTCTTTCTCTAACATATGATTTCTTTTGGGAGTCTCTTTTTAAAGTGTTGGCTATTTTTAGAGGTCTTTATTAGAAGCCTCAGTTGTACAAAACTAAGAAAAAATCTAAAATAAATGGTGTCTCCTTTCCTCCGTGTGTGTGTGTGTGTGTGTGTGTGTGTGTGTGTGTGTGTGTGTGTGTGTGTGTGTGCACGTTTGTATGTGTATGTGCGTGTGTGTGTCTGTTTTTGTTCATGTGGGGATGAGGGTGTGCTTTTTTTTACACACTTGTGAATGATTTGTGTGTCTTTGTTTATGCCTGTGTTTTTTTACTGTATGTGCTAGTGTAAGTGTGTGTCTTTGTATATGTTTGACTTGGGATTTGTGTGTGTGTTTGTGTGTGTGTGTGTGTGTGCATGTGTGTATGTGTGTGTGTGTGTGTGTGTGTGTTCATGTGTAGGGTGTGCTTTTTTACACACTGTGAATGATTTGTGTGTCTTTGTTTATGCCTGTGTTTTTTTAATGTATGTGCTAGTGTTAGTGTGTGTCTTTGTCTATGTTTGACTTGGGATTTGTGTGTGTGTTTGTGTGTGTGTGTGTGTGTGCATGTGTGTATGTGTGTGTGTGTGTGTGTGTGTGTGTGTAATGTGCTGTAATCACCTTTATGTGGTGCCATTCAGCATAGCTGATTAAGATGCTGGTGATTGTTGCCCATCCATCACTGGAGTGACTCCTCTACTCTACTCACACACACATGCACGCACACACACTCACACACACGGGGGCCACCACAAAAACTACTCTACCCAGCTCATGCCAACTCACACACATCCCTGAACTCTACATATTGAGGCACTGCTGCACTCTCTTCACCAGTCACACACTCTGCTCCACTCTCTAGATATCCAGGGACAGACACACACACACACACACACACACACACCAGCAGCTCTCTGCTGCTCCCCACAATCCTACTCTGCACTCCTCCTGTGCTCTCATCATACTCCACTGCAGTCTACCTTACCTCTACCCATCACAGTCCAGTAAACCTCTACGCCTCCAGTAATCTCTCCTAGTGATACCACTCAACCCTCTCTACACCTCCAGTAATCTCTCCTAGTGATACCACTCAACCCTCTCTACACCTCCAGTAATCTCTCCTAGTGATACCACTCAACCCTCTCTACACCTCCAGTAATCTCTCCTAGTGATACCACTCAACCCTCTCTACACCTCCAGTAATCTCTCCTAGTGATACCACTCAACCCTCTCTACACCTCCAGTAATCTCTCCTAGTGATACCACTCAACCCTCTCTACACCTCCAGTAATCTCTCCTAGTGATACCACTCAACCCTCTCTACACCTCCAGTAATCTCTCCTAGTGATACCACTCAACCCTCTCTACACCTCCAGTAATCTCTCCTAGTGATACCACTCAACCCTCTCTACACCTCCAGTAATCTCTCCTAGTGATGCCACTCAACCCTCTCTATACCTCCAGTAATCTCTCCTAGTGATACCACTCAACCCTCTCTACACCTCCAGTAATCTCTCCTAGTGATACCACTCAACCCTCTCTACACCTCCAGTAATCTCTCCTAGTGATGCCACTCCAGCTCCAGGGTGTCTCTTCCCCTGCACCATCTCAGCCTTCAGGTGACGAGATGCAGAGCCCTTTTGGCAGCTCTTGTTAACTCTGTTTGTTTTGTCGCCTCTGTGTGTGTGTGTATATAATCTTTATGTGTGTAGTTTTGCCTTTTTCTTTTTTTGTTTACCTTCTTCTCTCTCTCTCGCCCTCTCTGTCTCTCTCTCTCTCTCTCTCTCTCCCTCTCTTCCTCTCCCTCCCCCTCCCCTCTCCCTCCCTCTCTCTGACTCTCGTCCTCCAGCTGTTTTAACTCATTCTGTTGTCTGAATCTGACCCCATGTCCCAGCTCTGACAGACCATTGGACTCTTGGGGGGAAGTAGCCAATCCGCTCTCACCTACCGACCGGCTCAGATTACCTAATTGGCTCCTAATTATTCGATTAACAGGAAATACCCATGTCCTAGGGCCTGGTGTCATCCCTAGAGCACAGACCTGCTCTTCCCATTATGCCGCTCAGCAGGGCCTTAGGCCGTCACATACGAGACCTTGAGGAAGCGTCAGAGAAAGCATTTAAGGCGTCATTTGCATTAGCCACTCGCCATGACCAGTGCAGGAAAAACACAGAGGTGCCATTGCCGTAATTGTCCCCGTCGTCACTTTGAGCGATGGCGGACAAAAAGCAGAGGACTCTGGGAGACATGTGAAGCACTGCGGAGGTGCGAGGGGTCAGACCGAGACACGGACAGTGCCAGGATAGCCGACAGTCGCCGCGACAGACACAAACCAGGAGCGAGAGAAGGCTCTGGATGCAGACAAAGAAAAACATTATCCACTTTGTCACTGTGTAACTAATAGCCAATAGCAGCGGCTGCCTGAAGTGATATTAAACACCTTTCAGTGGACCAGCACACACTGCAGCTTGATCTCAGTGATTTAATCAGGCAGTGCTGTGTCAGAAAGTAGAACGCTAAAGTCTCCTCTGGTTAAACATAGAAATAATCATCTGTTTGTGGTTGGCTGTGGTGTTGGTGCATCCTGTTGGGCAAAAGAATGGCCTCGCTCCATTAGTGTTGAGGTATGCCGAAGTCAGGGAGTCTGCCATTAATCACTCTGAGTACAAAACCTTGCAGTGTTGTACTAGGGACATGGGCTTCAGCACCACTGCTTCAAGAGATGCAAGCTAAGAAAAGCTCAGAAACATTAAAGAGATTTTACTGAGAGAGAGAGAGAGGATGAATGGATGGATGGATGGATGGATGGATGTATAATATGAAAGGCAGGCAGTGATTGATGAGTTATAATGAGATGTGTGGCAGAGAGGAATTGAGGGAGCAGGAGAGGAGACAGATGCAGGGACATGACCCTTGCGCACTACACAGACACACACACACACACACAAAAGCTCATTTCCACGGCTGCTGAAGGCTTGAATGACACAAGAGGCTTCTGTCCTTTCCTGTCCTCTGTTGTCTTTGTCTTTGTCATCCTCCCCTCCCCTCCACCCATCTTTCCCCTCCCTCACTCCTCCACTCCTCCAGAAACAATAATAGCAGTAAAGCTGATGGGGAAAGCAGAGTGGGAGACAGAAAGAAAAAGAGAGAAAGAAAATGCTAAAGAACCAGAGGGGGAGAAGAAAGGACTACCTGTGTGCATCCAGACATCTGGGCTGTCAAGTGTGTGTGTGTGTTTGTGTGTCAGAGAGAGTGTGTGTGTATGTGTGTTCACTGCTCTGTTCAGCTATCTTACTGTCAGAATTTTACTGTCTGTCTGATGAGAAAGGTATATATTTGTGTGTGTGTGTGTGTGTGTGTGTGTGTGTGTGTGTGTGTGTGTGTGTGTGTGTGTGTGCGCGCGCGCGCCTATGCGTGTGTGTTTGAAATAAGGTGGATGCTCTATGCAGCCAAAGTGGTTCACAGTTCATTTCTCACTGTCAGACAGGGTGGTGTGTGTGTGTGTGTGTGTGTGTGTGTGTGTGTGTGTGTGTGTGAGTGTATGTATATGTGTGTATATATATATATATATATGCTCGTGAGTGCTCTCTCTATGTGTGTGTATCTCATTTGTCTGAGCGACTGGAGACAGTTCATAATTCTCAGCAGTCAGATGCTCTGTTTCACATGTACTTCACCATTACGAATCTCCTAAGTGTGTTTGACAAATGGCGGGGGTGCGAATGTGCCACAGACAGTCTGCCACGCCGCCCACACTCTGCCAGCCAGACTGCTGAGATGTGCCCCCACATCTCCAGCCAGCCACACACACACACACACACACACACACACACACAGTTTGGGCTATTATTTGAGCGTGTAGCTGGAGTGAGACTGGCGGTCCACTGACAGGCTAGTAGATTGGTGATGGTGTCATGCTTGTGTCATGCTTGTGCATTTAGCGCTCTGCCTGTTAGCCAAGTTTCATTATATCGCTGGAATAGTGTGTCTGGGAAATAGTAGCCACTTGGCCCACCATAGAATAGAGACACACACACACACTGTGTCTAAGTGACTGTGCTGGTGTCTTTTTAGGACAATTGTGGATGACTTGACCTTTTAGTCCAATTGTTGTTAACTCTGTTTCTCTGTGTGTGTGTGTGTGTGTGTGTGTGTGTGTGTGTGTGTGTGTGTGTGTGTGTGTGTGTGTGTGTGTGTGTGTGTGTGTGTGTGCTTGTGCTTTTACAGGGTGCCACCATCAAAAAAGACGAGCAAACAGGTGCCATTATTGTGGCTCGTATCATGAAAGGAGGAGCGGCAGACAGAAGTGGTGAGTGGAGTGACTGCTCTCTCTCTCTTTATCTGATGACCTCCCTCGCTTCTGGACTCACAAGGACTTTGAAGCCAACAGGCATTTGAGCTCCTACAGAAGGGGGATTTGTTTTTCACTCTATTGTTTGTGCACATGTCTCAGTGTTTCTGTGTGTGTGTGTGTGTGTGTGTGTGTGTGTGTGTGTGTGTTTCAGGGCTAATCCATGTTGGTGATGAGCTGAGGGAAGTCAATGGAATTCCTGTAGATGGCAAGAAGCCTGAAGAGATCATTCTTATTCTGGTGTGTTCTTACTGTCCGTGTGTGTGTGTGTGTACATGTGTTTGTGTATGCATGTTTGCCTGCATGCCTCTGAGTCTTGTGGATGTCTAGTGTGTATGCATATGGATATACATGTGCTTTAATTTGTCCCTGTGTTTCCTCTCCTGCCCCTGCCTCCATTGCTCTGCCCCCAGGCCCAGTCTCAGGGTGCCATCACCTTTAAAATTGTGCCAGGCATTAAAGAAGAGCCACCTGTCAAGGACCCCAAGGTGCTCCCCCTGAGTGTGTCAATGCTTTGTGGACAATTACTGCTATATCACTGACTTTAGACTAATATTTATACTGCTGAAAGTGTAAAATATTATTAAATAAAAATGATAATATATAGTATTGAGTTAAATATAGGCATTATATAAGTTAAATAATGTGACCCAAGCTACAGTATAGCAGCATACATAGAGGTTCTAAACGAAAGACAAGTGTGTGAGTGATGTTTTTTGTCCTTGTGCTCAGATGTTTGTGCGGGCGCTGTTTGACTATGAGCCAGCGGAGGACAAGGCCATCCCCTGTAAGGAGGCAGGCATGAGCTTCCAGAGGGGGGACATCCTGCAGGTGATGAGCCAGGACGACGCCACCTGGTGGCAGGCACGCCACCACTCCGACACCAACCCTCGCGCCGGCCTCATCCCCTCCAAGCAGTTCCAGGAGAGGTGAGCCGGGCCCTCGCTTTTTTTTTTCTCCTCTCTCATCTGTCCTCCTTCCTCCACACCCCCATCCCTCTCTCTGTTCCTCTCATTCTCTGGGTCTCTTTTTCTATCGGGCTCTTGCTGATCTTCCCATTCTCCCTCTCTGTGTCTTTGTCTCTCTCTCTCTTACTAATTCAGATCCTTAAGTGCTTTATTGGCATAAAACAGGAACTCCTATTGCCATAGTCTCTCTGTCTCTCTCTCGCTCGTTTTCGATATTTCATTCTGCTTGTCTTTTTCCACTCCTTCCCTGCCTGTGTTGTTCCATCTCTCCCATCTGTGCTGTCTTATATTTTCTCTTCCCTCACACCCTTTTTTCCTTTCTTTCTTTCTTTCTTTCTTTCTTTCTTTTTCTCTCTTTCTTTCTTTCCTTCCTTCCTTCCTTCCTTCCTTCCTTCTTTTGGACTCTCTGAATCACCCTGTGTCTCCATCTCTTCATCACATTAAATAATTAGCAGGCTTTACTCTCATTTCCCTGCCTAATCCACTTGCATAAACACAAAGTGAATGGCAGCACAGTGATTCACCACTTTTTATTTTAGGCACTCACTTTTCCACAGACAGCTGCAGGTATCCACAGATTCCACAAGAGAGAGAGGGAGGTGTGTGTGTGTGTGTGGGGGGGGGGCACTCTTTCCTTCATTCTGTCGTTCCATCGTTCTTGGATCTCCTTCTGTGTCTCTTTCTTCTCTCCTCTCCTGTGGCCTAGTTGCAGTCACTCTGCCACCCCATTACAACCTGCCTGTGTTTCCCTCCCTAGAGTGAGAGGAATGCCTTTCCCTTCTTTTTCTCTCCTTTGCCCTCCCCTCCCCTCCCTTCCCCTCCTTTTTCTCTCTTTCTCTCTCTCTTTCCCTCTCTCTCTCTCTCTCTCTCTGTGTGTGTGTGTGCGTGTGTGCGTGTGCATGCGTGTGTGTGTGCATGCGTGTGTGTGTGCATGCGTGTGTGCGTGTGCATGCGTGTGTGTGTGCATACGTGTGTGTGTGCATGCGTGTGTGTGTGTTTATGTGTGTGTGCATCTCTGCCAAAATCCTCTGGATTTGCGTGTGTGTCTGGCCCAAAATGAGTAATGACAGAAAATGATAGTGCTGGTGCTGATCCACTTTGAATGCTAAACGCATGGAAAATCGCACATCAATCTCTCACTGCACACACAGCCCATGTTGTGTGTGTGTGTGTGTGTGTGTGTGTGTGTGTGTGTGTGTGTGTGTGTGTGTGTGTGTGTGTGTGTGTGTGTGTGTGTGTGTGTGTGTGTGTGTGTGTGTGTGTGTGTGTGCGGGCGTGTGTGTGAAACAGCTGGGAGGGTGATAGGGTAGTGTTTTTGGCCCCCAGTATCCTGACAAAAAACAGCTATCAAACTGCTAAATGAAACATCTCTCTCTCATATTGCAGTACCATCAAATTTCTCTTTGCTTCTTTTTCTCTCAGTGTTCTTCTCTGTTCTCCTTCTCTTCTATCCTCTCCTCCCTCTGTTCTGTGTTCTCTCCATCTTTAACCAGCAGGCTGAGTGATGGGAGAGCAGTTTTTATCCAGGGCGAAGCGCATATTGTTTATTAATCCCAGTCTGCTTGTCAGACCTGATGGGTTTATTTGACTCCTCAGTGCTACAACCCCCCCACCACACACACACACACACACACACAATTTTTTGATATTTCTTTATGTCTTTTTTTTCTCTGTCCATCTTTCTCACTGTCTGTTTTTAGGAGGTTCGCTCACCGACGACCAGCCACTCTCCCGCCATCTCAGAAGATATCCAGCCGAAGATCTTGTGAGTTTGTCTCACACGCACATATTCTCTCATAGACACATTTATCCCCACCATTTCAGTAGCCTACTCTCCTACACAAGAACAGATTTATCTAGAAATGTGTAGCAGCTCTCATCCGCCCCTCTAGCCTGCTCTACTATGTGTGCTCATTCAGGCTCTCCATCATCATACATCTCTCTGTCTTGCACACACACACACACATACACACACACACACACATACACACACCCTTACTATATGCTATCCTTCATGGAGATGTGGCTTATAGAGGAAAAAGAAATCTTTCTCCTTCTTTTCCTCCCAGTCTCTCTATCCTCCCTCTCCCAACCCCCCCAACCCCACTCTCTCTCTCACTCTCCCCCCTCCCTCCTTTCTTTTTCTGCCTTATATGTGTAATAATGTGAAAGCATATGTGCATGTGTGTGAGGGAGAGATAGTGTGTGTGTGTGTGTGTGTGTGTGTGTGTGAGAGAGAGAGATAGCAGTAAATCACTCCTTTTCTGTTTTATACATTAAAGTGTTTTACTGTGTGTGAACACACCGTCCACTATTTCAGTGCAGTAACATTCTCTCTTGCTCTTGCTCTTTCACACTGACACACACACACACACACACACACACACTCATACACAGATGTTGTGCAAAACCAGCCAGGAATCGTGCATGGAAACACACTAGAATAGGTTTAATACAACTGTAGGATCCTAACAAAACAGCAACATTTTAGCTTGTGGGCATCTCCATGTAAAAAGAGACATATATAGACATAGACTTGAAATGAAATGCTCAGGGTCTCAAATACACACACAAACAAATACATCTCTCTCTCTCTCTCTCTCTCTCTCTCTCTCTCTCTTCTATACAGTTCAATTCAATTCAATTCAAATGCACTTTATTGTCATGACATCATATGTTGCATTGCCAAAGCATTCACAGAGATAATAATAGTATTAATTAAATAACAAAACAAAACAAAACAAAGAACATTACGAAACATACACTGTGCATATGGTGTATGGCCTTAGACATGTCCATTGCAACATTAAAATTATATATTGTCATGCATTGTGTGAACTTAAATGTGTATACATTATAAGTGTTACATTTCATGAACACACAGCAGGTCTTTCTTGAGCTATGCATATTTGTATAGTGTGTGTGTGTGTGCGTGCACTGTGATCGTGTACATTTATTGGAGTGTTATTGTTAGGTCATTCCTCTTTTTGTCACAGGCATAACATAATGTTATGTTATGTTATTATGTTATAGTATTGCACAGTCTTCCTCCTCTCCCAATAAGTATCTAAATTTCTTCAGTATCTGAGAAAGTTCTACATACGGTTTGAAATTTTGCATAGAAGTTTTGGCGAATTTCTGTGTAATTTGGACAGCTGGTGAGGAAATGTAATTCAGATTCAATTTCAGTACAGGCAGAGTCTGTTTTCTTCAGGCATCCATGTTTGTCTGTGTCTGCCTATTATAATCGCCAGACTGTGATTGCTGAGCCTGTACCTTGTTAATGTTTTCCTTAACATAGTGTCCCTTATCACTGTTAGGTATTTTGCTAATGTCTATTCTCTGTATAGAGTTAAGTCATTTTGTAGTTTGCTTTGTTTTTGTGCTTCTCTCTCTCTCTCTCTCTCACTCACACACACACACACACACACACACACACAAACTGATGCAGTATCTGGCCTTTGTCCAGTAGTCGCTCAAAAGCATAGGCTGGCCCAGTCTCAAGTCCATCTCAGCCGCATCATACCTCTAAAAAGTGACCCCCCACCCCCACTCTCCTCCATCTGGCCTGGGCCAATGCGGCTCTTGCTGCGGCAGGCTGACAGGCGTGGCGGGCCTGGCTCGTGACGCTGATGGAGACACGGGACCACCCGGGTGGGGCGCCCTGATGAGGCCAAGCCTTAGCGTGGATGACAGGCAAGGCTAATGCAATAACCTCAGCTGCAGGTCAGGCAGACTGATATTAACGAGCTCTTTAAGAGAGGATGGATTGAATGTCCATACATCAGCTTGGACATAACATTAATGATCAGTAGGAATGGTGTGTGTGTGTGTGTGTGTGTGTGTGTGTGTGTGTGTGTGTGTTTGTGCACGAGTACGCACAGATCTTTTTCCGTGTGCTAAAAAACATTAAAGGCATTGTATTTGTATTTATTTTGTATGTATTTGTTGTTGGTGGTGCTGGTGTTAGTGTGTGCTGGAGTAAAGGTCATTTGGAGTGTGGTCTTCCCAGTGGTCAGTGGCAGAGGCCTTGAGTGTTCTCTTCACCAAAAGCCGAATCACCAACTCACAAACAATCAACATATGACAGAAATTTAGCTTGTGTCATCTGGAAAGTTCCACAGGCATCTTCCTGGAAGCCTCTTTCTCTCTCATTCTCTCTCACCCACTCTCTCTCTCTCTCATTCTCTGTGTGTGTGTGCGTGCAGCGTGTGTGTGCGTTCACGTGTGTCTGTGTGTGTGTGTGTGTGGAGGGGACCATCTGTCCATTGGCTTTTGTGTGAGTGACATCAGCCCATAATTCAGTAGGTGATGATGAGAGGTCAGTAGGAAACCTCTGGCAGAGGGAAAAGCCACAGAAGGACACACAGACACAGAGAGAGAGATGGAGGGAGGGAGAGAGAGGTACAGAGAGAATCGAAGAAAGAAAATAAGTGTTTGTATGTCAGCATCAGCTCTGTTTTTCTTCTATGAATACACAAAGAGAGAGGAAGCATGTAAGCGAGTTTTCTTAACATTTCCTCCCATGACCTTGTGCTAGGTTTCATAACATAAAAAACTGAAGAGGAGCACCCGTGTTAGCCTGCTAGCCTGTTAGATGGAGATGGAGCCAAAAGGGAATCAGCTAAAGCCACCCTCTTCCAGATTAGAAGACACACACACACACACACAAATACACACATACTCCACATACACATACCCCCCCAAACAGTCACTGATTTTGTGGATTTTCAAAGAGTTGGGTCCAGCGATGATCATTTTCATGGAGTTATGTTGACTAACAAGGTAATAAACGCAGTTTCAGTTTTATTCGGTTTCCGTTTCATTGGCATGCGGGCTCGCTGTGTAAGCAGATGGCAAGTGTAGTAACTGTGGAACATAGGTAGAGGTGAGCCTTTATTCACCCTGTAATGAACCATTTAGCCATCGAAGGGGCTGTGAAACTGGTAGATCTAAAAATGTTGCCTGGTTTGCCTTTAATGCTTCAGTTGGAAGTTAAAATTTCAAGCCAGTTGAGCCCCTGGAAATGGAAAGTAAGCGACTCCTCTGCAGACCCAGTTCAGTCTCCATTGAGTCTCACTCTGGATTTACCCATTGAGTCTCACTCTGGATTTACACATTGGGTCTCACTCTGGATTTACCCATTGAGTCTCACTCTGGATTTACCCATTGAGTCTCACTTTGGATATACCCAGGCTACTAGGATCCATTTAGAACTACCCTTCTCTCCCCTTTACTCCATGTCTCTCTCTCCCCTTTTCCTCTCTCTGTCTGTCTGTATACATATCTATCTCTCTGTGTATCTCTCATCTTTCTCTCTTTCTCTCCCCTTCTCCTTCCAACCATCTCATCACACAGTCTCACTCCCCATCAGTGATGTTGAGCATTGTCAGATGGGAGGTTTCAGTAGGCCTCTGCCACCGCAGTCCACCCTGTAGCTGGAACACAGGAACAAGATGGCTGATAACCCGTCAGAGCTGCTCGGGTTTCCACCCTCTCGCTTGTTCTGTCTCTCTCTCTCTATCTCTCTCTCTCTCTCTCTCTCTCTCTCTCTCTCTCTCTCTCACACACACACACACACCACTCCACACACACCATCTCTCACACTCTGCCGTTGTAAAGGAGCTGCCAGCTCTGCCTGTCTGCCTCATGATCGCAGCCGACGGCTGTTATGTCTGCTGTATCGCCCCCGGGTGTAGCTACGCCATTTGTGGAAAATGTTGTTAGCGTGTGTGTGTGTGTGTGTGTGTGTGTGTAAAAGCAAGAGGAGGTTGATGCTGTTGTTTCTCTTGCGTGTGTTTTGATTGAGCCCCTGTTAGGAGGGAATCAAGAACACATGAGGAAGAGGAAATACTCTTTAAGTGACTCCAAATGTTGCCCTGTCACTTCCCTCCATCTCTCCCTCTTGTCCTGACACACACACACACACACACACACACACACACACACTCTCCATGTCTTCATCATCCCTCACTCTCCATTCATGCTCAGTTCTGCCCTCTCTGCTCTATACATTCGCTCCACCACTTCAGACTTCCCCTCCATATCTCCTTTAATGTCTCTCTCTCCCTTGTTCATCTGTCTCTGTCACTTCATATACCTGTCTTCCTCCCTGGTTCTCTCTCCCCATTCATCTGAATTCACTCATACTGTTGCTTTTCAGCTGTGTCTCTGTGTGTGTGTGTTTGTGTTGTGTGTGTGTGTGTGTGTGTGTGTGTGTTTATTTGGGTACACAGTTGGTGAGTGTGTCGGTCACTGCACTAAATTAGGTGTAAACTGGCACATTTCCTGCGCGGTTGCACACCCGTTCAGTACAAATCCATCTGTAGTTGAGTACAAAGCCATCTGTAGTGATGTAAACTTTCTTGTTCTGTTTGAAATGTGAATTTAACAGTTTGTTTATTTTTTCCCCCTATTTTGCTTTGCTTTTCTAAGACGATGAGGCCCTTGAATGTGGTATGTATTTTTTTTGGTCTCTGTGATTCGTTATTCGTTTAATTTCACCCCTGATCCCTCTCTCTCTCACTCTGTGGAAGCTCTGTTCATTCCTAACTCTTGCGCTGTGTTGTTTCCCCCCTGGCTTATCCCAGCGGAGGAGACTGAAGGTAACTGGCCCTCATCATGCCCCCATTTTAACCCTTCACCCATCCGCTTTTTGGGGCTGGGAGGCTGTTGGTTGGGGGGGGGGGGGGGGGAGGGGTTAATGCTCTGGTCTTAGCCAATGAGGGCATGCCCGATTAGTGTGCGTTTGAGCATAACCGTGAAACGTACCGTAGCATAGCATAAAATAGCATGTGGGTTTACACCGGGTGAAGGGTCATGCTCGCCCCTACCTGGTCCAATAGCTTCCCAGTGTTAGCTATGCGCTAATATCTAAGTCATACACATGACTAAACCCCTCATCAGTGTGCCACACAATCTCATTCAGTCAAAGTAACATAACTAGATCATATACATTCAGATAACCTGTACTATACATAAGGTAGAGATAAAGGTGCACTGATCTCAGAGTCTCTCTATGTTACTTGTGACTGCCTGCATGCGCTACGTGTTTCTATAGCTTTGCATATTTCATGAGCTACATTATTTCCTGTTTAAATCTGCTCTATGCAGAAGAGAGGGTGAGCAGTGCCATAGGTCAGACTCACTCAGGTTGGAACAGTTTTTCAAGAAACATGTTATAACCGTAACTTATAGAGAAAGAAAATATTTTTGTCCATTTAGAATTTATGTTCTTGAAAATGCTTTAATGCTGATATTACAGACTAGACGGCTCCTGATAGCTGGACAGTAGCAGCTGTGCTGTTTGTCCGTGTCCAGTGTGAAGTGCAGTGCAGTCAAGCCGTTGGCCCAGTCCCTGTGGGCGCTGCCTGTCTTGTGAGGGGTCACCCCTGCAGGACGCACTGAAATTACAGAGCCCACAGTGGTCAGGACTGCCTTTACTGTTCCCACGTAGCTCAACCTGTGATCATTTGGTAGTTAAGCTGCTGGTGTGTAGTGTATGTGATTGCAAACTGATTGGTCTACGTAGAGTTGTGTATATGTGGCGGTCAGTGTTTATGTGTGTGTGTGTGTGCGTATGTGCGTGTGTGTGTGTGTCTCTAAGGCTGTGGCTGGTTGTGCCTGTGTGCTGAAAGATTAGGTAATTGCACAGTCCTTCCAAAGTCTAATTTTACAAGCTCACTTTTCTGTTGTTCGTTTGGCCTCTTGCGCTGTTTCTCTCCCTCTGTCGTTCTCCCTCTCCGTCTCTCTCTCTTTCTTCCTTTCTGTCTCATGTTTTCAGAAGACTCAGATTCTCCTTCTAATTTAAGTGGACAGCACGTAGGTGAGACTCTCAACTTTTTCTCTGTTTTTTGCCCTCTCTGTTCTCCATATCAGCTGTCTGTGTCCATAGTGTGTGTGTGTGTGTGTGTGTGTGTGTAGGTGTTTCATGTCCTCAGTAGTCTGTGCTGGTCCAGGTGTTTGTTGCCCCCTTTTCCCTACTCTCCTCCTACTTCCATCATCTCTCCTTTCTATTGTCTTTCCTCTCTCTCTCTCTCTCTCTCTCTCTCTCTCTCTCTCTCTCTCTCTCTCTCTCTCTTCTCCAACCATTTTATTTGTTGGACTGAAGTTTGTACTTGTGGCCTATCCAGAACATCCCCTGGTTGCCATAGTGTTCCTCCTTGCTCCTGCTCTGAATCCTTTGTGCAGGGTCCTGGGCTCTGGCCCCGCTGTGTGTGCTGTGAGAAACCTTGTGTCAGCCCCCGTCTTTTTCACCTGGCAATTCTCAAATATCTCTGTGTGTCTTCATTTGCTGGACTACAACAACAATGGCCACATCTACACACACAGCCACACTCTCATTCTTCACATTCACACACTCAAACACACACACACACACACACACACTTTCATGCTTAAAATAGTGAATAAACACACAACAACATGTGTCATACCCATCACACACACACTTAGTTAGCTTGGCATTGTTGCATTATTGCCAGTGTAAAATGCTATAACATGCTTATCCTTGCCTGTAGAAAGCCAACACGTCTTCAGCTGACATGCAAGTGAATGCTTACAGTAACCAAAGTTCAGTTTCCTCTCCATGTTACTCTGGTTTGGTGACTGCTCTGTCCCACGCTACTGTAGTGTGTATGTGTGTGTATGTGTGTGTGTTGTCTAACATGCTGGCACCAATGCCCCTCTCTTTAAATAGCGCTCTGTGAATGTGGAACAAGTTGAAGTCACACACGCAGGGATGTCTCGAAGCTTTGCTCCCCGGCCCTGGTGTTGTGGTGCACAGTGCCGCCATTGATGTGGTCTCCTGCAAGACCCGGGACCGGTTCTGGTGGTGCCCGCGGCTTGGGCTGGGCTGGGCCCGGCTGGTCTCGGTCGCTCCAGTGTGTGTGTGTGTGTGTGGAGGGAGAGCGACTCTCCTGGAGTTGTTATTACCGCCGCTGTGCCACCACACCGCAGACAGCGCGGCCTGCGCTCCTCACACACACACTGGGGGTTTGCTTTCTTTCCCTCTCTGGCTTCTGTCTTTCCCTCTCTGGCTCCTCTGTCTGTCTGTCTGTCTGTCTGTTCGGTCACTCTGTTTTTATTTCCTTCTCTTTCAATCTCTCTGTCTCTGCAATTTATATTTATTTTTCCCTTTTTTCTGTTTTTTTTGTGCTGTGTGTTTTTTTTACCTCTCTTGCTTCCATCCCTTGAGCTCTTTTTTTGTCTTTCTCTCTTCCTCCTCTTTCCCCTTCTCTCTAGCCTCCTGTCTCACTTTCAGTTTTTCTCTTTCTCTTTTTCTCTCTCTCTCTCCCTCCTTCTTTTTCTGTGTAGGTGTTTGGGCTGCAGTCATGTGTAGCTGCTCCTCTGGCCTCTGTGTTGTTGGCCTGGGCTGTGGGCTCTGGTGATTTCACGGACGCTCCAGTGCGCGTCCCAGTGTATAAATATAAGCCTCCGAGTCAGTGAGCCCTGCCACACGCAATCAAGGCCAACCACTTCTAGACACACAAAACCTTTGCAACCAATACACTCGCCGGCGCGCTCGTTTGCCCCCTTTTTTCCCAACAAACCTCCTCCGCTGCTGACCATCCTTTTCCAGGCCCTCGAGAAACACACACACACACACACAGACTTGCAAATACTTACACATGCACAAAACCACCCCCCCAATACATATACACACATATACTGACAAATACTCACACACACAAAAACACTCCAACCCCCAAAGCAATCGCACACACTCACATCTGCAGACACACACACACACACATACATACACACACACATGCACATGCAGAGAGGGAAAGATCCTCTGAAACATGCAGATTTGAGTCAGTGAGTTGGGTTTCTGGGGCGGCTGAGTCGCTCCTGTAACAGCAGCCTAGCGGGGGTGAAAACGAATCTCTCCCGAGAACGGTGCAGTGTCTCTCACACCTCTCTCTCTCTGTCTCTGTCTCTCACTCACTCACACATGCACACACACACATATGCACACACAGACATACACATGCATATGCACACAGATGTACTATGTCCCATTTGCAAGTCTGATTTAAGAATGTCCCTACTGGTGGTGGAGGAGGAGGAGGTGCAGACGTGGATAAGGTTTCTGATGGGGGGAGGTCTGGGGGCAGCTGGACTGTTACTATGATCTAACCCCCACGCATGTACGGATGCATCACACACACACATATTTGTACTGTATGTGTTGCTTGTGTGTGTGTGTATGTGTTGCTTGTGTGTGTGTGTGTGTGTGCGTGTGTCCTGGTCTTTGTGTATGTGTGCCTTTATGCATGGATGTGTATGGAGATGTGTATCATGTGGGTGGTTTGTGGGTCCTGAGAAGAGGCTTTAAGGCTCGGCTTCCTCAAGAGAGGACTGACAGGCGATGGCCAAGTCATAAAGACCCCCTCTCCTCTCCTCTCCTCTCCTCTCCTCTTCTCTCCTCTCCTCTCCTCTCACAAGGACCACTGCTCCCCCCCTCCTTCTTCTCCTCTTCATCCTCATCCTTCAGCACAGCCGGTCCGACCCCCACCTCTGTCCGACTGATCCCTGCAAGCCTGAAAGCCAATCCCGGGACCCGGCGGCTCGGAAGCATCCGGAGCGCGTGGGCCCGGTGACACGTCCCATCAGTCTGCTAATCCCCAGGCATCCCGCCGACAATCCGGCCTCGGGGAGAAGGAGCCTCTCAACCAAACCCAAAACATCCGCCGCGGAAAACTGGAAGAGGGTCGAAAAAGAACAGTACCACAGCACTGCACTAATGACTAAAAAACAGATGAAGAAAGAAAGAGAGAGGGAGAGAATGAGGGATGGATGGGTCAAAGGGGTTTCAAAGACAAAGCTGGGAAAGCCATCAGCTCCTTTAGAATCCAATTAAGGCGCGAGTGATGGAAAAACAGACACGTGTGAATAGGGGGAATGAAAAGCACACTTCCAGGGGCCTAATCTTCAGGTGGATATCAGCAGGCTGTGGAGACACCTCGCCTCACTCCAACACCCCCACCCCACCCCTTATCCATCCTGCTGATCTTCCCACTGACCTGGTTGGCCATACTCGGGTGGCTGAGTTTCACTGCTCTCGGATCAGTGGCATCGTGCCCCGGCAAGCTTAATTGAAATTAAAAAGTGGCTCGTAAAGAGCCCGTGAGGCTGATGTCAGGCCTGTGACACACAGATTTCCACTGAGCTGCGGTGAGGCAGGCACTGGGAAGCTGGAGAGGGATCCTCAGAGTGGGCCAGGGCAGGTGGAGGGGACTCTGCCTCTCAGGCATGGGCTTCTCTGAGCCCACAGGAAGGCGCCCCCCACTGGCCAGGCAGAGGGACAGAGAGTGTCAATGGATTGGGGAAGAGGTGCCCTCAACAGCTGACTTTGGCTCACACTTGGACTGCCAGTCCTTCTACATGTACTGTTGATTGATTGACTGATTGATTAGTTGGTTGGTTAATTCATTGATTGTTGTATTTTTTTTTATTTGCTTGTTTTTATTGATTATCAGCTCTCCAGTCTCCCCTAGAACAATTCACACACACACACACACACACAGCAGACATATATCCTCATAAGCATCCACATAAGGATGGCCATGTCACAACAAACACACACCTTGGTGTAAGTTGTTATAATGCAGTAGACATCCATAAACACTCTTCCTTACATTTACACACACACACACACCACCAAGCTTACACATATTCGCTCACATGTTGCACTGATGTTGATAGGCTGTGTGATGGAGTGTGTGATTGATGAGGCTAACAGGCAATGAGACAGACTTCAGTCTGGCTGCTCTCGTGCTGGCGTACAAAAGTGTCTGCCTGATGGTGTGTGTGTGTGTGTGTGTGTCCCTCTGCTTCTGACTCAACATTCCTGTGTCTAAAGAGCTTGGGGATAAGTCAGAGGGGAAAAACAAATACCGCTCCTTGATACAAGCCCTTACACAGACACACAACCACACATCACGCACACACACACACACACACATTCATCCACCCACCCGCTCGCCAAGCGTGGTGCATTGTGGGTGACTAGCATAAGCCTCCAGCGTACACTCCTCAGCCAGCACGCTCCCCACATGTGCTGCAGGAGTGGAAAGAACCCCCCACCTCCCCTCAACACACACACACACACACATATGCATACACATATACGCATACAGTCATATGCATACAGACACATACTCACATTCACACATACTCATACATGCATACAGACACACACACACACACACACACACACACACACACACCAACCCCCCAGCTGAGCAGTAGCGGCCTAATGGCTTCAGCACGGCCTTGAGTGCAGCCTCATCCAAGTGCACATACCTCAAATATCAGAGCAGAGGACAGACAGACTTGTACACACACACACACAGGTGACCTGTTTGCTGGTTTCATCATCCATCCATCCATCTCAGAAGCCACCGCCTCCACTGCAGAGGCGGACATCTCGACGGACTAAAAACCCACTTGGGGGGGTATATTGGGGGGTTAGTAGGATGATGGACAGACGCTGAAATCTCTGTGGCTTAGTGGGAGTAGGGGAGAGAAAGAAAGAGAGGGGGGAGAGAGAGAAATGGAGAAAGAATAGAAGAGGGAAAAGTCTTGTAAAAAGGAATGTTTGTCTCCCCCCTGAGTGGTGTAATCATGTTCAATACTCTTACCATTCCTGTGGCCACCGATCTGAGGAGAGCCGAGGATTGTGGGTAGGGGGTGCTCTGGAAAACCTCTGCGGTGTTTGATGCTGGGGGTCTCCCGGGGGATACGTGGAGGGGTGAGGGGTGGTGCGGGCGGCCAGTGTTACCCATAAAGCCTTTGGCAGATGCTTGTTAAAAGCATGGGGACAGCTGTGTGAAGGCCACACGACTCCTGTCAGAGAACATCACCACACGCTGACACACACACACACACACACTTACACACATTCACTCTGTCTTTCTCTGCATCGACCAACTGTTTCACTTCCGTTCTCACACACACACACACACAATGCTAATATATCATGTATTGCCATGCATTTTACATGTAAAACAGTGTGCTTGCCATTGTGTGTTTGTGCTGTGGTGATCCAGTTTTAGGAGAGAGCTTTCTCGTGGATCAAACTAGTCTTGATGAGACTAGTATCGGTTGGAGTTGTAGAGGGGAGAGGAGGGTACACTATATGACCTCCAAATAATCTGGAAAGCCTTTGTCCAGGATCACCCTCAATCCTAACAAGCTTGATGGGCAGACAGACCTCTGTGTTGGTTTGGCCCACAAGGGCATTCCAGTTTGAGGGAATTCCAACGCTTCCTGCTCATTATGCATGTGTCAACCAATCACGGAATGTTCTCATGCTTCTCCCATTACACTGCAACCGGGAGAGCGTGCCTTGGTTCCTGGATTGTGTTGACGTGTCTGTGTGTGTGTTAGTGTGTGTGTAGAGGGGGGTGTTCCTCTTGCTGTCCGGTGGCTGCTATTCTCACAGGAAAGGTTTGAAGTTGGGCAGTGCAGGTTGCAATTGTGTGTTTTCATAGCTGTTTGTGTGTGCGTGTGTGTGTGTGTCAGTAAGCCTAGGGGCCTGTGATGTGCGGCTGCGAGACATTAGCGGTGTGGAAACTGGGCAGGCGGAGTGCTGGGTGGAGCCGAGCGGAGTCGGGCGCTGCAGTGTCTCTCTGGCGGCGGCCAGCCGCGGCAACAGCGCGTGTCCTTCCGTGTTTACACTCCGCTCGCCACTCTCTCCGCTGGACGCTTTATCACCCGCTTTTTCCATCTCCCATTGTTTTACCCCAGTTCCAAAATGTGTGTGTGCGTGTGTGTGTGTGTGCCTGTGCATGTGTGTGCCTGTGCCTGTGCCTAAAGTGGCCTCCGCTGGCGCTGCAGGCCAATTAAGTGGTCACGCTTAGCTGCGTGCGTTGATGAGGAGCGTGTTGAGGGACCCCTGTGTGGACACGTGTTGGTGGGTCGGCTCCATCCCTCCAGTCCCCGACCAGTCCACTGGAGCCCAGGGCCAGCAGCAGCACAGCAGTCAGCACTCGGCAGCAGCAACAGCAGCGGCAGCCTGGAGAAGAGCTCAGGTGTGGTCAGGGATGGTCCACTCATCCACACGCTGGCAGGACAATAAGTCTGCCTTTGCCTTCCCTCTGTCTTTGTCTCTCTATTCTTCTCTCTTCTGTTCTTCTCTCTCTCTCTCTCTCTCTCTCTCTCTCTCACTCACTCTCTCGCTCTCTTCCTTCATCGCTCCCTCTCCTGCTATCATGGCAGACATGTGAGAGAAGCGTATCTAAAGTTCCCCAGTTGCCAAATTGCATACATTACCAGATTGCATCCATATCCCAGATTTCTGTTCTGCCGCATTAAGACCCAAAATAAAAGGCTTCATGACAAAAAGCAGGTCCAGCAAAAAATCTGATGTGCCTTTTCTTGCTCTCTGTTCTCCTCTGGAATGAATTAATTTCCAGGCCTTTTGCATTTAATTCAGCTTCCATTAGTAATGCAGGAAAGGGGTGGGGAGGGGGGCAGTCTATGTGTGTGTGTGTGTCAGTTATTGTCTAAATGGGAGTCTTTTTGAGTGTGCATCTGTGTGTGTGTGTGTGTGTGTGTGTGTGTGTGTGTGTGTGTGTGTGTGTGTGTGTGTGTGTGTGTACATGCAAGCTTGCATATGTCTATGTGGTATGTTTATTTACTTGCCCATGTGTGTAATGAAACAGGTGTATTTGTGTGTTTCTGTGTTACCTGAGCTCTGTTGCTGGTGTAAAAGATTGGATTTTGTGTGTGTGTGCGTGTGTGTGTCTGTGTCTGTGTCTGTGTGTGTGTGTGAGCTGTCGGAGCAGGTTAAGCGCTCGCTCACAGAGCGGAGTGTGCTGGCCCTTCAGCCTGACTAGCGGTGACGGCCGCTGACCGGACACAGCTGAGGCCGTAACAAAAGCCTGCCACAGCCCAGCGCACCTGCCCCACAGGGCTGGCCTCACTCCCACTGCGAGACACCCACTAGCACACTCGCGCGCACACACACACACACACACACACACACACACACACACACACACACACACACACACACACACACACTCTACATCTGCCTCCTCTGCCTCATCTCTTTGTCTTTCCACTGTTTTCCCTGTCTTATTTCCATCTTTCTTTTCCTACTCCGAACTCTCTTTCCCTCTCTTTTTCTCTCCATCTCTTTTACTCTGTCTGTCTTTCTCTCTGTTTCTCTCTCTCTGTCTTTGTTATTTCTTTTTCTTTTACTCCCTCTTTCCCTCTCTTTCTTTTCCTACTCTCGAACTCTCTCTCTCTCTCTCTCTCTCTCGCTCTCTCTCTCTCTTTTTACTCTGTCTGTCTTTCTCTCTGTTTCTCTCTCTCTGTCTGTCTGACTTTGTGTATTTTGCTTTTTCTTTTACTCCCTCTTTCCCTCTCTCTCTCTTTCCCTCCCTCCCTCCCTCTCTCTCTCTCTCTCTCTCTCTCTCTCTTTCTCTCTCTCTCTCTGTTTGTATGATCTTTCTAATTTTTTGGTGAACTGGCCAAACCAGCTTATTTTTCCTCCACACCACACATGCAGCCTCCATTTCAATGTGCAAAACCTCGGAGCAGGCTGCAAGCACAACTAGAGCAGCCGACGCTGCCCCATGATTGGAGTGCATTGTGACGTTGGGAGAGATGAGGCAAAGCCATTGTAGCCCACCCCCCACCGTTTGCTGTTGACGGTGAGACGCCAATGGAGATGATTGCGCTCCCATTCCCCCCAGAGCCCACGGCGGTGGCGTCTACTCGGTGAGCGCGAGAGAGAGGGAGGGAGGCAGCCGGTCCTTTCGACCGCACGGCCTCAGAAGCCCTGGAGGGGCCGTGGCACAAGCAGAGCCAACCAACCCACCACGGAACAGAAAACGCGCACACACACGCACACACACAATCACACACACAGAGGTCTGCCCTCAGTTCTCCATGTTTGATGTAACAGAATACTCAGTCACTCACACACATAGAGACACATGACACACACACACACACACAGATCCCAGCATGTTACAGGGCTTGACTTACGGCGTGTTTCATATGCTGGCCCATGTGGTTGCGCTGCGGCAGCCCCTTATTAAGGCAACACTGGGGAGGAGGGGGAGTGAGGGATGTAGGGGCGGAAGAATGCAGACGCTCTCGTCCGCTGCACATCTGCGTTGCTCTCGCGGTTTTCTCTGTGCCGTGGAAAGTATTAAAGGGGATTGGATCAAGTTCTGTTCTTCTCTCTCCACACCTCTCCTATTACCTCCTCTCTCTCTATTTCTCTCTCTCTCTCTCTCTTTCTCTGTCTTCTTCTCTCATTCTCTCTATTCCCCCCCACCCACTCTCTCCTTCTCTTTTTTTCCCCTTCACCCCACAGCCCTGCAGCTGCCTTCAACTTCTCTTGGGCATCTTGCATCATACTCCTTTGTGTGTGTGTGTGTGTGTGTGTGTGTGTGTGTGTGTGTGTAGGGGATGGGGTACATTAATTGCCATTCTTCTAAGCAGAAAGATCTGGAAATAAGACCACTACTTTTCCAATTTCTCCACATTAGATGGCTTTGCATGGCTTTGATCTACAGGTTTGCACTGGTCCCGCATTTGTTTTGAATGTACTACAGTGAATTTGGGCTCCCCAGTTTATCCTACTGTTTATGCCTGTCACTCAAAGCATGTGAAACCCTAAATTTGTTCCTGGACCTGCTGGCCCAGAGTGCAACTACATCTAGCATCTAGTAGCTGAATAAACCCATCGTGCAATGCCACTGCTGTTCGCAGATTGACCCCAGACCTGAAGAAGATCGTAAATCAAACACTGTATAGCATTTCCCCAGGACATGGCCCCCAACTGCTCCAACAGGAGACCCAGGGAAGTGAAACTGAAGGCAGACAGAGCAGTGAAGGGAAAGATTGAAAAATCATCCCTCCTGAAGCTTTGCCGATCGGACAGGCATGAAGGCGCTGGCAGGGTCTCACGCTTCCCGCAGCAACACAGTTTGTGGAAAAGCATGGGTTGTGTGCGGCCTGAGCGTTTCTGCTCGCTGTCTGACCTCTGTGCAAAGAGAGGCAGACAGACAGACCGACAGTTAGAGCTATAGAAAGGGAGACGGACAGAGAGATGGTCAGGGGTCAGTGCTTGGAGAAGCTCCGCTGACGGACAGAAGAGGGGATGGATCACGTTTCTGAAGTGTGAGTGCCTGGAGAAGAGGCTGTCTCTGGCTCCTGGGACAGGCTGAATAGACGCCAGCTTGGGCCCTACACAGAGAAACCACAGAAGAGAACCCAGGTTAGAGAGAAGCCAGGTATGAGCAGTTTCTAATGAGCAGAATTTCCTTTGCTTTCTTAGGACTGGATCTCTTTAAAGGATTTGATTCACTCTGGGCATAATGGCAGAGGTTTGGGTCTTAGCATCAGTAGGCCCTTGGATTAAACCCACTGAGGAAGCTGGTGGCTAATGTTGTTTTCATACCTGACAAGCTTTTGACCAGTGCGTCTCTCTCTGTGCTCCCCTCTCTGCTGTGGGTTGGAGATTAGATTACATTACATTTTCATTTCGCTCGCTCTGATCTGGAACTAAAGCCCAGAGGGGGCTGGCTCTCATTCTGTGTGTGTGTGTGTGTGTGTGTGTGTGTGTGTGTGTGTGTGTGTGTGTGAAGCAATGCATATACCAAACCAGTACAGTTTTCTCTTTGGGGAGTGTGTGCCAGACATGCTCTGTGGTGTTGGTGGTGTGTGTGTGTGTGTGTGTGTGTGTGTGTGTACAGCCATAAAGCGTAAAGTATCTTTTTCTCAAAGGTGTTTTTGTTGGCCTCTAAACTTAGTTTGACTCAGTGTGAAGTCTGACGAGCACACAAAATCACAGGTATGACTGAGTTTGGAGAGAACTAGCCATTCTTTGATAAAGACCATCAAAAAGTATCCAATAAAATCACTAACACTGAACCGACATACCCTCATCCACACATTAAGGCGCTGATGTTAATGTTGTTGTGTGTGTGTCTGTGTCTGTGTCTGTGTCTGTGTCTGTGTCTGAAGTCGACCTGCGGAGGAGTTTTCGGCTGAGCCGGAGGGATAAGAAGACGAACAAGTCCATGTACGAATGCAAGAAGAGTGACCAGTACGACACAGCCGACGTGCCCACCTACGAGGAAGTGGGATCTTACCGCCGGCAGCATGGCGCCAGGCACAGGCTCGTGGTGCTAGTTGGTAAGTGTGTGTCGGAGCACTTGTGTGTGTGTCTGTATCTGTGTTTGTGGTCGCAAATGTCTGTGCGGGTCTATGTGTGTGTACTTGAATCTGTGTGTGTGTGTGTTCATTTGTGGCCTTCAGTGTCTGTGTGTGTAGTAGAGTCTTGTGCTTGCTTGTGTGTGTGTGTGTGTGTGTGTCTATGCGTGTGTGTCTGTGCGTGCGTGTGTGTGGTTCACATCCAGTCCCTGCTGTTGTTGTCAGCCAGCTCTCATCCGAGTCCCAGTCAGGTCTCCACTCAAGGCCCTCCTCTGAGTGCTAACCCAGAAACAATCACCCACTGTGGGATTCGCAAGATGAGGCGAGGCCCTTCCTTCCAAGCGCCTGGTCTCCGCTGAGGCTGCTGGAGTCAACAGCACCAGTCTGGGCCTTTAATTCATATTTAGTGCTTTTCCTTTTTACGGCGGCCCAACGTAATTTCGTCCCCCTCTTTTTTTTTTTTTTTTTTTTTTGCTCGATCTTGCTCATTCTTTCCCCCCGAAGAATTGTTAACACTTATTTTCAAGGGTGCGACTTGTGTGAGTCCTTGCCGCCACAGGCATTTTTTACAAAGTGCGAAAGCCTTGAAAAGAAATTAACAAAATTTATTTTCATTATTCAGAGTGGTGGTAGGAGGGGTGGGTGGGTGGGTGATTGAATCGCTAAAGTATTGTGAAACTCGAGTGCTGCTGGGAAACCTGCACCCCATGCATCTACGTCTCAGAGAGCGATGGCTTCAGTAGAGCAGCAGATGAGGTGGAGCACAGGTTGTACAAACACAACATACCGCATGGAGGCAGAAAAAAAAGAGCAGAAAGAAAGAGGGGAAAAAGACGATATAAATATCAAGTGATTATGGTTTGGTGATACCTGGTTCTCCCATCTCAAACAAAACAAAAACAAACAAAAAAAAAAAACAATGCAGACCGGGGCATACTGTCCAGGCCTCTCGGAATGAGCCAGGAAATCTGTGTCTTTTGATCAAGTTAATGGCATCCTCCACTCATCTGAGAGAGAAAAAATCCCTCGATAAAGACGGCAGAGCTCGGGAAGGGCTTAACGTGAAGCGGCAGGCCAAATCGCTAGGCCCCAGCTGCAGATGGACATTGGCGTGCGATCAACTCCCCCAATCAAAGTCTCCCCGTGCTAGATGAGAAACCGCTGAAATGCATTTAGTGAACCCCGAGCTAATTTAGCAGCATGTCATTCAGAGCCCCATATCCATTCCCCTCCCCTTTGAGCCGAGACCAACATCTTGTCCATGGGTCTCCATCAGTCAACCCCGTGGACGGGAATTGTGGATGCAGATCTTTTGCTACATGCTCCTAGAACATATGTACAGGATGTGTGTACAGTATGTGTGTTTTGTGTGTGTGTGCGTATCCATGTGTGTCTCCTTGGCCAAAGGTGTGTTGCAAGTCAGTCTCACACGGTCTCGCACACTCTCTTCATGTTGCAGTAGTACCCTCATGTAGCCATGCAGTGTGTAGACTTTATCTTGCGTGTGTGTGTGTGTGTGCATGTGTGTGTGTGTGTGTGTGTGTGTGTGCGCGCTCTCACACTCCTAATTAGCCTGTCTTGCTTCCTTGATGACATGTCACAATGCCCCTCCCTCTTCTTTCTTTCTCTCTCTCTCCTTCTCCTCTTCTCCTCTAATGTAAATATTTTTAATTAGCTCCCCTCATTTTGCCGGACAGCAGCAGCCATGGTGTGTGTCACACCCCGACTGGGCTGTGGGGGCCAAGGAGAGCTCTGCTTTATGTTGTTATTCCAGCCTTGTTCTTTTCACTTTTCTGCCACTCTCTCTCTCTCTTTTTCTTTCTCTCTCTCTCTCAGCCTGATCCACCACTTCTTCTAAGGGCCCTTAAAACATGGCAAGTCATTGCTACTTGGCTAGGTTTAGTTTGGCCATCACTCTATTGACTTTTTTTTTTTTGTGCTTGCTTCTCAATGAAATGCATTCTTCTTCTTAAATCCTTGTGGATTTGCGTGAAACTCTTGCATGGCTAGACAGTGTTTCTTTTTCCTCCTTTTATTTGCACTCCCACCCCTTCCCTGTGGTGAAACCACCCCTGGCCAACAACACGTCCCATTCGTCTCAGTCCTCAAGCAGCCTTATCAGAGCTGGCGCCCCCGTGATCTGTGTTTCAATAGCTTTCCCAGATCAATCGAGATGTTATCCTTCTCCCTCAACCCTACTATTAATCAAGTAGCCCGTCGTTAATTCAATATGCACGCGCATGCTTTGAGGGGAGATCGACCTCTGGTGTTTCTTGTCTTAAATGAAAGCAGGCTCATCTAGGCCTGTATGTTTATTTCCTCAAACCTCACGATAATGGCCCCGTAGAACATTCCGGAATTCCAGTGCTTGTACATGAGATCCCTCCAGGGGTTATTCTTTTTAATGGGGAGTTATTTGTACAGAGGAATCTTTTTTCACAGAGCATTGGTAGGATAAATTAAAGAGAAAGGGTTAGGAAGTGAAGAATTGCAAGCAATTTCTGTAGCCAAAAGCTCAAAAAGGACCCGTGAAAAGTAGCTCAGACATTTGGAATGAGGATTTAGTTTCATTGTGCTCACCTGTTCAGTGCCAAGCTGAGGCCATGGACTTCCACCCAAAGCAGCCCAGAGGCTGGAGGGGTGATGGTCAGGGCAACCAGCCCAAGGGCCAGGTTAGGCCCAGATGAGGGCCACATCCGGGTTCAGTCAGCTGCTGCCCAGTAAGTCACTGCTCATTTCCTTCCCGCTGCAAGCAGGCAAGCAGAGGCCAGGCAAGACCTGAACCCAAACACACTCCGAGCCATTCACACCTTCAACCCAGATCCCACTGGCAGGTCAGGGCTGACACACTTCTCATCAGCTGTGTGTGTGTGCAGGGGGGGACTTGAGAAAGGCCTCCCACATGCAGGTGGCCCCTGTGGCCTTCAGCTTTAACTGCATCTGTACGTGTTCAACACACACATACACACACACACACACACACACACACACATACCTCACCTCTCTGCCTGGAAGCTATTAAGCAGTTGACTATTAAAGGCCCTTTCTGCTAATGAGGGCCGTAATGGGCTTTGACACTTTTACAGGCTCTGCAACCTGTAGACGGGCGGGGGGGAGGGAGTGTGTGTGTGTGTGTGTGTGTGGGGGGGGGGGGGGGGGGTGAGCGACGCGAGGGAGTGAGAGAGACTCAGAGAGAAAGGTAAACGGGGGTGGCAAAAGAAACACAACTCAATTGAGAAACAATTACTGAGATATGTTATTGTTTTATTGCCCTGTGTGCTGGTAAAAGAGAAGGCCATTGTGTGGAAAGGCTGTAAAATTGAAGAATTTCTTCTCTTTTTTTATTTTTTTGAATAGCACAGCAAAATAAAATAGTAAAACAAACAAAGAGAAGTCTTTTAGTCTGTGAGACCTTAGCTCTGGTCTATAATAGCCGCCTTCCCAGTGTCTCACACAAATGCAATATTTTTTAAAGCTCCACTTTATTTCTAATAGACGCCTTTGGACAGGCTGCCTTGGGTTTAATGCATAGAAACTGACCTGAGACCTGTCATTCCAGCGGAGTAATGTGTACTCCCCTTCATGCTTTAACACTTTGGCTGCAACTTCAAACAATCTGAGACCAAATTTAACCATTCCTGCTGCCTGCCTTCAGATCAAGCTCTAGTTGTTACTGGTTTTCTCCAGCTCTCTTTCTCTCTTTCTCTTTAACACGCACGCACGCACACACACACACACACAAACATACAGACACACACAAACATAGACAGACACACAGTTTCTCCCTCTGTCAGTGTTCAGTCTACTTTGTTTGTCCATCTCTCTGTTTCTTACACACACACACACACAGAGGGAGAGAGTGAGAGGTAGTGAGGTGTTGCGTCTGCTGTGAGGCAGAGGGCCGATAGGGGTTGAATGCATTTGAAGGGGAGAGTGCTGAGTCTGGGGCAGCACCAGCCATTTTATCTCCCACGCTCAGGTAGAGTGTGGGGCCACAGGGAGCCTGGAGATTAACATCCACACCAAACCACACAGCTGTGTGTGTGTGTGTGTGTGTATATATATATATATATATATATATATATATATATATATATATATATTTCCCCCTCTGTGCCAATACTGAGATATAGCTTGCGGAAGGCATGTATTAACATGCTTGACTGCGTCTAACACCTATAACAACATTGAGAACCTTAGCACTCATACACACACACTCTCTTCCTCATCTCTCTCTCTCCCTCTTTGCACACACACACACACATTCCACCATGGTCCACAGGAGCAGTTTGGTGGGCCTGAAGTCATATATCACTGTGTGTTCTCATCTGAGTTCTTACCTAAGAAAGTACTCCATTCTTGCACATACCTTTGTGTGTGTGTGTGTGTGTGTGCACATGCGTGTGTGCGTGTGTGTGTGTGTATGTGTGTGTGCGTGTGAGTGTACATGCTCATGTGCGCTAACTGGATCAAGGCTGTAGAAAGTGAGGCCCAAGGTCAGTTTGTTTGACAAGAGTGTTTAAAGTTTGTTCATGTTATATCTACAGCTTTCAATCTTTTTTGCATCTGTGTGTGTTTATGTGTGTCATGTTATTTGAGTGTTTTCCTTGTGTGGAGAAGTAATTCTTTACACTGGGAGACACTTTATATATTTGTTTTTTTATGTGTGTGTGTGTGTGTGTGTTTTGTTGAGAGGGGCGACCACACACAGCTCTGACAGGGCGTTCTCGTTTCCACCTGCTTTTGTCCTCTTTGGTGTGTCTGGCTCCAGTGACCAGCCATGTACAACAGGCCAGGGTCTCGCTCTGATGCCTCTCAGTCTGGTCTGCTCATCTGCCGTTTGTCCTCCCACACACACACACACACACACACACACACACACACACACACACATACACACACTTGCATATAGTACACGTACATTAATGAACACAAACACATTTGCACGTACAATAACATGAAAACACATAAATCACACACACACACATTTTTAACCACATGTATACACAAACACACATAGAAATAGACAGGAATAGTCCCTTAGAAATACACTGACAATAAACTAATAATCACACACAGAAAAACAGACACACACATGCAGCCAGACACACGCAGATAGACGTGGACAGATTCATAAATCACACATGCTCTTCCATGACTAAATATCTTGCTCTGATACACTTACACAGATATGGATACACATACATACACCCTCACACCCACACCCATTCACCCCCTCCTCCTCCCACTAGGCAACCTGCCCCCAGCCCTCCTTCCCTTGTAAAGCTGTCAGCTTGGGATGAGCGTATGCAGTGAGTGCCGCTCAGGGCTCAGTGCTGTGCCAAGGCTGCACTCCTAGAGAGAGAGAGAGATTTAAAAAGGGGGGTTCTGGCCCAGTCCCAGACTGCTATGTCAGGTGGAGCCCAGGGAAAGAGGGGAAGAGCTGGGGGGTCTGGCTAGAGCAGAGGTGCATGAAGGATTCCTCCTGTCCCCAATTCACATTTGCCCCAGCTTTTGACCTTATTAGGTCATTGCCAATCTGGAGTGAATCTGAATTTCGAGGTGCTGTCAGGCGTGGCCAGAGGGTCTGTGGCTCTAGCCCTGGGGAGGGGAGCGGGCACGTGTTATGGGGAGGAGGAGAGCAAAGGCGTAGCTGTCCTATGGGAGAGGCGTAGACAAATCAGTGTTGGATTACCCTCTCTGCCTCCCTCTCTTTCTCTCAACTAGCCCACCGTCTTCTCTCTCTCTCTTTGTTTCTCTCTCACTCTCTCTCTCTGTCTCTCTGTCTGAGGAGAGGTGATGGAAAAGCCAGCTGTCTGCTGGGATTCTGGCCCTGTTGATTTTTCAGGCTGTTGAGGGAACACAACAAAGTGTGGGTGCTGGCAGCCAACTGTTCAGTAGGTGCGTGTGTGTGTGTGTGTGTGTGTGTGTGTGTGTGTGTGCACACGCGTGTGCGTGTGTGTGTGTGTGTGTGTGTGCGTATGCTGGCAGCAGTGCCTCAAGAGGCCATGGGCCCTCTGCTCTTATTTACAGTATAGGGAACACTCTGGTCTCGGTCACTGAGTTTCACAGCCTGGCTCGGGCATCTGTCTGTGTGCCGATTAACCCGTCTGTCTTTGTGTGTGTGTGTCAGTGTCTGTGTGTGTGTGTGTCAGTGTCTGTGTACGGATGTGTACCTATGTGTGTTTATGGGATTTCTAGAAAGCTCCATGGCTTTTGGTGTGCGTGTGTGTGAGTGTGAGTGTGTGTGTGTGTGTGTGAGTGTGTGTGAGTGTGAGTGTGTGTACATATTTTTGTGAGCACTTGCCTTGGCTAGTGTGAGTGGAAGACAGAATGAACCCCAGGCTGTTCTCATCATCTCACGTCACTAACACAGAGGTCCATATATCTGGGTGAGGTTTTGTATCTGTGCCTGTTTGTGTGTGCAGGAATGTGCATTTGAAGTCTCTGCCTCTGTACACAACTGTTGGTTGTCTGACTGCATGTGTGTGTGTGTGTGTGTGTGTGTGTGTGTCTGGCGGTTAGGAAGGAAAACGCTGCGCTCTGCTGCGCAGGGTTTCTGGCCATGCTTACACCCCCCACCCCCCACCCCACACCCATTCACTCCAACGGCAGAGGCACTCGGTGATGACTGCATGAATGATGCTGCTTTAATGACCGTCTGTCTTTCTCTTTCTCTCCCTCTCTCTCTCTTTCCCCCCACCCACCCTCTTCTTTTCTTTCTATTTTCATCAATCATTCTTCCTCCAACATCCATTCTTCACTTGCCCATATGTCTGGCATTGCCTACACTCTCCATCTCTCTCTTTCTCTCTCTTCCTCTCTCTCTCTCTGTCTCTCTCTCTCTCTCTCTGCAGGTCCTACAGGTGTGGGTTTGAATGAACTGAAGAGGAAGTTACTAATATCTGACCCGCAGCACTTTGGTGTCACTGTCCCACGTAAGTCGTGTGTGTGTGTGTGTGTGTGTGTGTGTGTGTGTGTGTGTGTGTGCGCTTGTGTGCATGTGTGTGCGCGCGCGTGTGTGTGTGTGTGTGTGCTTCAAGGTGATGAAAGTAAGTGCATCCACAGCACTGAAGTTCAAATGTCCTTCACCCTTGAGCTTGGCCCACTGAGGGAGCTCATAGTTGGCCATGGCCATGTAGGACCATTTAATTCAATGTACCTCCAGTTGGCTTGTTTAGCCTCGACCCTTCTGATGTGGGGTCCAGCCCCAGCGCAGCCGAGCCTGACCTCACGGTCCTGGCGAGGCGGCCGAGCCAAATCCCCTTTGATCCCGTGTCATAAACGGAACAGCATGATCCGGGATCGGATCGCTAGCTCCATAACAGCTGGTGACGTCAGCCTGATTCCCAGAGGATTTTAACACCCCCTTACGCCCTAACAGACACACACACACACACACACACACACACACACACACACACACACACACACACACACACAAACTCACATACACAAACACGATCCCCACCCCACCACTGACAAAACGCTCTAGCGCCTGCAAGTTTAGCATTCCAGTGGCACCTGTGTTTTGCATGCTCCAGGGACAGACATCACTGACCATCTTCCACTTATGATCTCTCTCTCTCTCTCTCTATCTATCTCTCTCTCTCTCTCTCCCTCCCTCCCCCCCTCTCCCTCTGTGTGTGTCTGGCTGTCCTGGTCATTCTCCTGCTCTGTTTCTCCCTCTCTGTGGTCGTGACAGAGAGAATGATGGAGGGAGCGCTGTTTTTCTTCCTCCTGAAGAAATGCCATTCCACTGCCTCACATTCTGGCTCTCTAGTCTTTCGTTTGCTCTCACTCTCTCTCACTCACTTTTCCTTCACATCTTTTTTAACCGTTTTTATTGCTTTCATCTCATTTTACTCTCTCTTTTTCAACAGTCTGTTGGTTTTTCTGTCCCTGACTTTACATACTGAAAGCTTTTGGAGTCTGTCTTTTTTTCCCTCTTCGTCTCTTTCCTTCTGTCTTCTCCTCTTGTCATCTCTCCTCATGTCACCTCTACCACACACACACACACACACACACACACACACACACACACAGTCTGTAAAAAGGCTGTCGTGACAGACAGCTGAGTGTGTGAAGTGTTCTCAGATGTAGCCCCTCAGTGAGAACCAGTGCTCTGACACACACACTGGAACACACACGACGGTGCTTAAAAAATGACACCCATTTTAGCATGCCGAGAGTAGTGCAGTACACATACAACAGAACACTCTAAGTAACAAGAACTTTTCTGTGAAACTGGAGTTATTCCATTCATGCACTCATTTATTAATTTGTTCATTTTTAATGTATGTAATATAATATTCATATTTTTAATATACTGATCCAGAATATTTTTTCTGCTTCAGATAAAGATAATATAAGACTTTATTGTCCCATAGGTAGAGGGCATTAAAGAGACAGAGAGTGTGAATGCACATACAGTTTCAATCACATTTAGACATACTGCATGCTGTCCCACTGGCACAGCCATGTCTACACAGGGAGACCATGCCCCCTCTAACCCTCCCCTCCCCTCCCCTCCACACCTGACCCTCCCCTCATAGTTTCAGATGGGAGACATCCACACACACACAGATACACACCAAAACATCACACTCACACTAATGAGAAATGCTTATGTGTTGCCCATAGCTTTGTACCATTTGGTCCATCTTGTTGCGCATTACCCTCTGTCAACATACAATACACTGGCCTAAACTGCTATGTATTTTCAGATACAGTAAAGCGCGCACGCGCACACACACACACACACACACACACACACACACACACACACACACACACACACAGCCCAACCCCACCCCGTACATAAGACTCACACACTCACACCCACCAAAAAAAACAAAATAAAAAGAAGTCAACAACAGGTCCCTATCTGAAGGAGCCATTGATGACTGATTGAAGAAGAAGGAGAGAGAGGCTGAGAGAGGAAAAGAAAGGGAGTTCTTCTGGGCCCCACCCTGTCCAAACTGGAGTGTTTGTTGCACGCATGCAGTGCCTCGCCGTAATGGATGAATTCGACCAGTGACAGTTTGAAATGTCGCCTGTATTAAAACCTCATCGACAGGCTTTCGTGTTCTAGACCAACTGATTGCTCTCAAATGTGTCCCCTTGGTTCTTACAGGACCCACGCCCCCCCCCAACACACACACACACACACACACACACACACAGAGACACGCAGACACACACACACTCACGAGCACCACAGAAGGGGCTTCAATTAGAGAGGACTGAAAAGCATCGCTCACATTTCTCTCTCTGCCTTTCTTTTCAACTCTCAGCCTTCACCCCCAACCCCCCTCCAAGTTGCGTTTGATTAGGGCCGTCTTGCTGAGTGGGGAACGCTTGGCTTCATTTAAAGCTGTTACAATGTTGGGTTAATTAAAGCAAACAGTGAGGAGGGGGTGAGGGACTCAGCACGGGCCACCAGAGGGGGGGGGGGAACGGGCCTGTCGGCCTCGGCCGTGCGGCTCACGCTATGCTCGGGACGCAATTAGTCGACGAGACCTAAACATTTTGATCTGGGTCAAGTCTGACCACCATTTTCCACCGCAGGGAGAATGGATTTGGATTCCATTGTTGCTCCGTAAATATTTCCTATACTGGCGAGCCAGCACTATATATTATATACTCCTATTGGTTTTTGCATTACAATGTACTTTTATGACATAGGGTTCTTTTTAAAATTTTGTGTGTGTATGTGTGTGTGTGATTTCTTCAGTGGCTGGGGCCAGTGTGTGCGTGTAACGTGATGACCCTGCTGGCCCGAAGGCTTCTGAGGTGGACAAGAGTGCCAGGTGGTAGCAGTAGTGTGCCCCCCCCCCCCCTTTCTCTCTGTCTCTCTCTCTCTCTGTCTCCATCACTCACTCAGTCCCCCCCTTCTCTCTTTTTCTTTCCCTCTCCCTCTTTGTCTCCACTCCTTCTGTCTCTTTCTACTTTCTGACTGAGTCTTATTTCTTCATTTTTTTTCCTCTTGATCTCTTGTTATTCTTTCTCTATTTCTGCAGACGTTCTTATCTGCATTCAAAACATTCTCACTTTTTCCATCTGTCATGCACACACGCATTCACTCCTCAAGCTCTCCCCGTGTTCTTAGATCATTCTCTTTCTTTATCTCTCTCTTTCTCTCTCTCTCTTTCTCTTTCTCTCTGCGCTATTGATGAGTTTATGGGGACAGTGGTGCTCTCGGCCAGTAAGTCACCCACCAGTGTCTCCACTGGGCTGGAACGATGACACATTTTATCCAGCGTGCCCTAAGCACGAAAGACAGAGTGCGACCGAAAGAGAGCACTTTAAAAAAATAATGCTGAAAGAGAGAAGGAAATAGGGAGAATGGGGACTGCAAGACCCTCACATACAAA
>JAIFZK010000008.1:20977500-21017500 GCA_027481765.1 Tenualosa thibaudeaui
ATAGACATGTGCGCAGAATGCTTATGAGTGGGCTGAGTGTGTGGGCATTTGGGTGCATTTACATCTGGTGTTTGCATGGTCAGCTAACTCAAACACTGGACACAAGGAAATCACATCCACAGGGCTTTAGTCTGCATGCATTAATCAGAACTCTCACCCTGTCCACCTCTTTATTTCCCCTCCCTCCCTCCCTCCGTCTCTCTCTCTCTCTCTCTCTGTCTCCCTCTTTGTTCTCCTCTGCAGACTGTGAAGCACCTGCGCACGCCAGAGTTCAAGCCATTTGTGGTGTTTGTGAAGCCGCCTCCCATCGAGCGCCTTAGGGAGACGCGCAGGAACGCTAAAATCATCTCCGGCCGAGACGACAAGACGTCCACCAAGGCCTTTACGGTAACACGTCACACAGAAACGCATGCACACACACACACACACACACACATTTGTTGGAACATTCATCATGTGCTTGCTAAAACACACTATGACTGCCTATACACTCTCATACACGCACACACACACACACACACACACACACACACACACACACACACACACACATACACATAGGGAGGGATGTGCACCCAAAATGTATTTTTTACATTAATTTAAGAAATCACAAAATGGCACATGAAGGTATCTGTTTTATTACATTTGTGTGTGTGTGTGTGTGTGTGTGTATGTCAGGGGTTACACATGGACATCTCCCTGAGTGCAGTAACGTAATCTGCGTGAGCTCATCTCACACACACCTGTGTGTAGTAAGCTCGGAGCTTAGGCTGGACACATGAAAACAATTAGCAGCTTTACACCCCCGAGTGCATTGTGGTGTGTATGGTGCTCATGTAAAAATACCTGCGTGTGTATGTGGTTAGGAGCTGCTGAGCAGGCTAATAGCTTTCCCAGAGCCCCATATGCGCGTGTGTGTGTGTGTGTGTGTCCGCTCACCCGCTCGCTCATGTGTATGTGTCCGCTCTTGTGCATGTGTGGGTCGCGCAGCGAGGTCATGTTCAGCCTGAGATCTGGTCACCATGGGATGCGGTGACCCCAGGCTGACCCACAGCACACACGGAGGTGGCGTGATCCCGCTCGTCTGGCTGTCACGGTGGAAACACTCCACGCGCCAAAGTCCGAAGGTCATCTTTAAATGTTGTTAAAGGCACCCCACAGGTGTACTTACACACCTCTCTGACTCTCTCACTTATATTCTTTCTGTCTCCCACACACACACACACACACACACACACACACACCTCACACATCCATTCTTGCTTCTGCAAGGCTATGGGAACTTCACCTCTCCTTCACGGGTTCCCTTGTTAGACTCCCCTCTGTCTAACTGTGGCAAATTCCTGTGTGTGTGTCTGTGTGTATACAGTGTGTGCACATTATGCAGATCAGGTGTACGAAGCTTTAGATGTTTACAGACGGGTCGCCCCACTTTGTATTCTCAGCCAGAATGATCACATGCGCGCGCGCACACACACACACACACACACACACACACACACACACACACACACACTCACACACACACACACACTCACACTCAAGGATGCTGAGCTATGTGGGCCAGTCCCCCACGCTGGAGGCTGCCTCAGCTTACAGCTCTTCACTCTCCCCCCAGAGCCTGTAGAGTGGGACCTGCTCAAGTCCACCAGACGCAGCCCTTCCCACCTGCAGATCCTCATCCTGATGCTGGCCAGCTCCCAAACACTGCCTGGGTGTCCCAAACACTGCCGTGTGTGTGTGTGTGCCTGTGGCCTCTAATGAAGGGCATGCAGCTTATCATAGCTTTTCCTTTAGTCATGACGTTTTTGAAAGCCCTTGAATAGCTGTCACATGACCTTTTTGAGGCTTGAGTCACATGACCTTTTTGAGGCCTGTAAAGTTGTGTTGCAGTTCACCTGCCTTGTCCATCCTAGCATCAGAAGCTTCTCTGCTGTTGACTTGTCAGCTGTTCAGCCTAGAATGTGGACAGTTTCATATTAATAGAAGCCATCATCATTACTTCTGTCTCACTGTCCTATCAGGGTTTTGGAATAGTCAGGTTGCTGTAATTGAAGGGCAGCTAAGGTAAAATATTCAACAATTTCATTTGACCTTTGCAGTAATGTAGGGGAAAATCAGTGTCTAGAATTGAAGAGGATTCAGAATCCTGGAAACCGACTGGCAACCCCAAAGCTGGCGTATTTGGTCTCAGAGCTGCAGCCACAGTGAAACAGCTTTAGGCCTTGTTAGTCCAGGTCAAATTCAAAGGTGAAATGTCACGCATGGCTAACATATGGGGTGCGTTCTTAAGCTGTCGTGTGAAATGCTAACACCTGTGTTTGACCTTGCTGCAAGTGTATGTTTATGTGCCGACTGTGAGCATGAGAGCTCTCCTTCAAAGAGCGTGTGTGTGTGTGTGTGTGCGTGTGTGTGTGTGCGCATGCCCTGCTTTAGGTGTAGACTCTCAAAGCCCCGTCGCTCTGACTGAAGCTTATGGCTGCTGACAGCGCTTTAAGTGGGCCAATCCAGCCTATTAGGTCCATGAAAGGAGAACCTTGTTTGGTGAAATGTCACAGACGTATTTTATCCCCACTGTGCTGTATTTCATTCACGGCGAATGCCGGGAACTCGGCTCTGTTTTAACAATAAATAGGGACCATCTTGCGTGTGTTTTTTTAATATATCAGAGCGTTGCGCTTTCAGAACAATCTTCTTATTGTTTAAACAGACCAGACGACCTCTCCTGCCATTGTTTTACCTTTAATATCGCTTGTATAACATCAATGTCTTTTTTTCCTTTCTTTGCTCTTAAAAGTAAACCTACATACCACTTTTTCCCCTCTCCATCCTCCTCTTTGTTTTTTTTTCTCTCCCCTGAGGTTTTGAAGGCACACAGAAACCTGCAGCCGCTCCATAAAGACTGTAGGGCTCGGGACAGGTGGAGGCAGTCTGAGAGTGCAGCAGACCATCCTGAAACTGTAAATGCACCAGATTATTCCTTCAAAAGCATCCACCAGAGAGAGAGAGAGAGAGAGAGAAAAAAAAATGTTGGAGGCAAGGACAAGGCATTTTTTCCAGGGACTCTTTTGTGGTTATTGTCCGGCGGCCGCGTGCCTATCCGGGGGGAAGAACCCCTCGCCCTAGCTGATATAAAATGTGGACTCTCCGCAAACCAGATCTGATCCCGTTCCTCAGTATCCCCCCTCTTTTTTAAAATACGTGGGGCAGGTGCTCTTTATATGGGCCTATAAAAGCTGATTTTCCATCTAGAGGCCTGACCAGCCATAAGATATCCAGCTGAAGGGAGGTTGAAGAGGAAAAAAATGGATTAAGGTGGAGATACAAAGGGGTGAGAGGATAGAACAAATAGAATGAAAAAAAGAAACAGATTGAAAAGTATAAAATGATACACTAGTGAGGACCAAACAGATTACAGGATGAAAGAAAGTAAGCATTAAAAGTTTAGAAAAGGAAAGGAGAGTAACATTATCGGCCCATTATCGGAATCTGAGAGAGAAAGGAAGAAAAAGAAAAACTGTGAATGAGATGGAGGGGATAGAACGACCCAGGCCACCACAATCTCTAGGCGCCTGTTTCCCCTACTCCATCCCATAACTCTCCATCGCTATCAGGCTGCAGTGATGTGGTGCTGCCAGGAGAACATCAGGGTCTGTGATTTCAAACTTGTGTGTGTGTGTGTGTGTGAGGGGGGGGTGCACACATGTTTATCAGTGCTAGGGTGAGTGAGTATAGGTTATCAGATGGATGACTGGAGGAAACAAGCTAGACAGATTGGGCTTGTGGTCTGTGACAGCAATCATATGCTCAAAGGTAAACACACACACACACACACACACAGTAGGTACTCTAATAATGCTGGTAGGTGTGTCTGATTGCATGCTTGGGATGCTTTTGAGAGTGTGAGAGGGTGTCTGGGCACTCGCTGACTGCTCTGGACAGGAAATTTAGTGTTCCAGGAGCCTTGACACAGAAGAGTGAAGTACACACACTTAGGGCTTGAAAACCACACACCTGTCAATGTCAATGTCATTGATTCACTCACTCATTCACTCACACACTCACAGAGCTACACATATGTTTGTGTGAATGTGTGTATGGTGGTGGTGGTGGTGGTGGTGAGATATAATGGTAAAATGAGAAAAATCTGTAAAGGTGAATAGACCTTTAGCCAGGCCTTTAGGAGACACATTTATCCAGAGTGACTTAGAGATTCCCTTCCAGCATGGATCCCAGCCTGGCTGAGCAAGCAACAAAACACTAACCACAGGACCACCACGCCCATATAATCAGCGAATCTTCATCAATAGAGAATAGCATGCTATATGATTAGCGCACTGGCAGGCTATATCAGTTGTTTTTCTGTGTCTATATCTGAGCTACTGGGTGCCTCATGTGGTATTTTTGGTCGTTGGCTGTTCCCATCAGGACAGACAGACGAGCGACGAACACACAACCCAAAGTGGCTCTCGTTAAAGCTTGTTTTGAGAAAATCGTTGTTATACAGGGTATAATTCCGCCCCGCCGCTCAGACCATGGCATTTTCGTGCGGGTGCCACTGGTAAACTGGTACGGTTTGGCACACCATCACCATATGGGTCAAAGTTCATCACTGATATTAAGACCTTGGACTATCTATGTGAATATGACTTATTACATTGTAATAGCGTATGTTATAAAGCTATCAAGGATGTTCCAGTGGCTTTATAGCAAACTCTGATTGTTCATACAATATGTTGCTTAGAGCTCCAATCTAATGGATTCTCACAATTAGGTATGCATGTCACAGTAGTTTTTTCCTCTTTTCGGTCATCCCAAAACCAATGAAATTATACGGTATGATCAAACTGCTGGAGATAAATACAGCACTGTCCTGTCTTAATTTTGTGCTGAGTTATTTTGAGTATTGAAATAACCCAAGCCTCAAACCATCACTGACATTTTGCAAAAACCCCGAATTGGAAAAAACTACTTGTCTGATATGCCTACCACTACCATTTCTAGATATGCCTGTGTGTTTTAGTTGACATCATAAACATATTTTATTGGAAACATAAAATAATAGTTTGTTTGTTGATATGAGGAAACCAGGACTTTTTGGTTTGGTTGTGTTGTGGCAAGTTTGGCCCCTGAGGCTCAAGTTTGCAACTGGAACTATGGGATTTGGAAGTGTTTGTGCATTTATGTAGACAGACAGACCACACACACACACACATACACACATCGACACAGAGCTGAGAACCTTTGGCAGTACTTAGGCCTTCACGTTTAAATAGAAATAGGCCAGAGTGAAGTCCTAAGATTTTGATTGGCCCTATATTTATTGTTTTGATTTATTTGTGTGTGTGTGTGTGTGTGACAGGAGGAGGACTTCCAGGAGATGATCAGCAGTGCAAAGTTGATGGAGCACCAGTACGGCCACCTGTTTGAGAAGGTCATCGTCAACGACGACCTCACGGCAGCCTCCAGTGAGCTCAAGCTGGCGCTCACCAAGGTGGAAGCAGACACACACTGGGTCCCCATAAGCTGGACACACTCCTAGAACCCAGGAGAACCAGAACAGAGGAAGAAGGGTTGGAACTATGAGGGAACGTTGAGGAGGACGAAAAGACAAACAATAAGAACATGCAATTTTGTGAATTGGGGAGAAATAGCATGTGCGCCTTGGTATTTTAAGCTGTGGGAAAAAAAACAAAAAACGATTGCTTAGTTGTGTTGGGGTCACAGGGGTCTCTGAGCAACGCTGGGCTGGGTTCGGCCCGGCTCCGCTCAGCTTGAGGTCAGGTCACGGGCCAGCTGCACTGATGGACTTTGAGAGGCGGCGGTGAGGTGGCAGAGCCAGGCTGCCACTCACGCGGTCAGGCCTCAGGCCTTGGTGTATTTTTAACGTCTAGTTTGTAGAAACCAAAGGGATTATTATTATTTCTTCTGTGGGCTTTGGTAACGGTTTACATATATACATGTCCATGTAGAGTGTGTGTGTGTTTGTGTGCGAGTGTGTGTGTGTGAACGCTCGTGTGAGTACAGGAAATCAAATAGAAGCTGCCGATAGCATTTGCCTTCAGTCTTAAGAAATCCCGATATCTGGACAACATGCCACCCCTCCCCCTTACTAACATCTAGCCCCATTGTATTCACACTAAATAAAATATAAAGAAAAAAACACACACTGGCAATTGACCTGGGGAGGGTGTGAGTGTGTTTTTATTTAAAATGTGAAAGCTAATATATTTTAGTAAGAAGAAAAAAACTACTGTTTTACACACCTTTTATATAAAAAAAGTCTTTTATCATCGCCAAGGCCCAGGCAGACAGAGGGCCTGTTTTGTTAGGGGATTTCGTTCTGTGCTCAGGAGCTATTTTAAAATGGAGCCCTCCACCCCGTCCAATCCCTCCCCAGCTCCAGCTCCAGCTCCACCTCCCCACCCCAGGAGCAGCAGTCTGCGTCTGCAAGTGAGTCGGCTCTTGGCCCCGGACACTGGAAGAAAACCTCCTTCATCTCCAGCAATTAGGCTTGAGGAGAGGAGAACAGTATGTGTGTGTTGTTGCGTTTCATTTTTTTCCCCTTTCCTTTTTTTTCCATTGTTGTTGAAAAAGAAATGTTAGAAATGTGCGTGTACGTGTGCATGATTGGGGTGGGGTTAGGCGGGTCTGACACAAGGAACCGATCAGACGAGGTTTTGAGCACTTCCAAAATTACACCTGGCAGAAACGACAGACTTGTTCAAGCTCTCGTAACACGGGAGACTTATTTGTAGAACTAGAGGGTAAAGAGAATCAGTCGATGTGACGTGTTTGGGAAATGCACAAGACTGCTTGTATGACAGACTGTCTTATAGTTGCTCTCTCTTTCCCTCTTTCTCTCTCCCTCCATCTCATTATAGCTACTCTCTCTTTCCCTCTTTCTCTCTCTCCCTCCATCTCATTATAGCTACTCTGTATTGTCTGTGCCAGTTACTAACTGCGTAAAAGAAATTGGCCTCATCTGTTTGCCTCCTTCCTCTTATTCTGGTATAAGTTTAGTCTCCTGGATCACCTAGTCTCTTCTGTAGACATTCAGTGCTACAAACATTCCAGTCATCTTCACTGTAATCTCTCTCTCCCACCCTCTCTCTCTCTCTCTCTCTCTCTCTCTCTCACTCACTCACTCGCTCACTCACTCACTCAGCCTCAGCATCTTCTGTTGAGAAATGTGCGACAGAAAGGAGGAGTGCCAGTCTCCAGCGAAACCAACGACTGCTGTTGATTTTGGCCGCCCCACATGCTGTCACTACAGAAAGTGTTCTGCCTGTCACTGTTCGTATGTGTGTGAGTTTGGCTCCTGGGAGGAGAAACTGTTCTGTCCCCTCCATTAAATACAATGTAAAGCAAAGTTTCTGTCTGTGTCACTCTGCCTTTTTTGATTTTTTTGCTTTTTTCTTTTATACAAATGTTTTTACTCGGTCTTGTAGTGAAAACAGTCAAATAAGGAGATGTCCAGAAATGGTCTAATGTCCCATTTTCCTTAATTTCACTGTGGTTTAATCACATTACTCAGGGGGGGAAAAGCATTTTGAGTGGATTCTTTTATAACTAGACTTGTGTGTACAGAGGAAGCATAAAACACTTCTTGAACACTTCTCATTCAAAACAAACACTGAATGGGTTATGTGACCATTCCCTTAGTAGCACTGGAGGAGTTGATGAGGTGCTTTGGGAAGATGGAGAAGCACAGAACAGGAGGAGATGATGGACACCAATGATGACGATGAGTGGAGACGGGAACACGGCCAGAGGGAGATGAGGGATGCAGGAGGGATGAAGGGATAGAGAGAGGGAAAGAGAGGGGAAGGGAGAGAGATGTAGAGGCTCTCTGGGGATCCCTCGCAGCCTCTTGATGGCGTTCCAAAGCAAACCAGCTAGCCAATCGGGCGGCCCCCAAAAACCTCGAGACTTCCTCTCGCTCCTGCACTGGCTGCCTTTGATGCGGCAGGAAGTGGAGTTTACGGGCAAGGCGAGGATAGAGAGAGAGAGAGGGAGGGAAGGGGAAAGAGAAGGAGCGGGGATGACAGGAGAGGGAAGGAGCGATGACGATGGAGGGGTGTTTGATTTGGCAGGTCAGCATAAGGATAACAGTTGAAAGGGGGGTGGGGGTGGGGGTGGGGGTGGGGGTTGCCGACAACGTTTCCAGAACAACCGCCTCTCTGCTCCCCTCTCCACCCACTACACAGGCTTTCATTAAGGTGACAGATTTACGACCCAAAACCAGATCAGACAAACCCACAAACGTGGCTCTGACAATGACTGTGTGTGTATGGATATGATGGAGAGTCTAAGAGAGAGTATTTTGTGTGTGTCTGTGTGTGTATGTGATGGAGAGAGTGAGTGTGAGTAGGCGTGCAAATGTGGCTGACTGATAGATTGAGAGCGACTGTGTGTGTGTATGTTTAGGAAGTACGTATGGACATGGGAGGGTGGAGAGAGTCAAGGTAAGGTAACATAAGGTGAAAAACTGTGTGTGCGGCAGGGTAAAAGGAGAAATGGGAACTCCAGTCTGACCTTTAGCTGAGCCAGATGGGGCAACAGATAAGGCTGATGATGTTTGACTGGAGGGCCGAGAGAACTCAAGGACTAGCAGTGCTATCTAACCTGAGAGGAAGCCTTTTGTTTACATGTGAACCCAAACTTTCTCATTTTCACTTGCTCACTCACTGCACACTTCAGACAAAGGCAGACAAAATGGCAAGGCAGAGTTGGTGTCTTTTTTTAGACTTTGAAGAGGCCCTCAAAGTGAGATGAAGAGAGAAGCTAATGGGGTGGTTGAGCATGTGCATGGGTTAGAAGAAGAGCCGCGGGAATGGCAAACGCGTGGCTGTCAAAAGAAAAATCAAATGGACTCTCAAATCTATTTCACTTCACCTCATATTCACAAACATGCCGCACACACACACACACACACACAGCATGTTCAGGAGTTTTTTCACTCTCCTTCACACTCTGGGGCTGGGGCATACACCGCACTCATCTCTCATTGGTCCAAAACCAAGGGAAAGACGAGAGTGAAAAAAGCCTTACAGAAAGTGTGCTCTACATTAACAATCTTTCTGTGTGCTTTCCACGCTAAAAGATAGCCAGCAGCCCAAAGTGATCACTGAGAGCAGAGTAGTGAAGTTGATGAGAAAACAAACAGTGAGCAATTCCTTCTTGACTTTTCCCATACTGTCTGTCATGCTAACATCACTGACCTCATATGTGTGGAGACACGTCATATGTGTGAACTTACATCATGTTAATTTTCCACCCATGTCTGATTTTTTTTTTTTCTTCCCACGGATGTCTGTATGGGAATCTCCAATCCAGAGGTCATGCTTGGCACTCTCTAGCCTGTCTCTCAGAGAGGTGAGATCCCACTTGTGTGATTACCAGCCCTTGTCACGGCCCAGTTCACTGCCAGGGCCTCTCAGATCAAACTCAGGGACACAAATGCAGTCGTTTAGCTTGTTTGAGAGTTGTGAAGGACGCTGTGCTTGACTGAACCTCTTTTTAGAGGCTGTGGGGATGGTGGTGTAAACCTGTTGCTTGTGTTTGTGTGTGTGTGTGTGTGTGTGTGGAGGCCACACAATACATCTTTTTTCAAGCATGTCAGTGGAACAGAAAGTGTTGCATCAGCTTTCAATTGTGTGTGTTTCGAAACTGTAAAGGGCAAAAGTGTGTGTGTGTCTATGTGTGTGTGTGGAGAAGTGGTAAGGACAAGAACACATGTTTCCAGATTGAGTTTCTGCCACAGTGCCACAAGCATACACACCACAGCACGAGGGATGAAGGGATTACTCTCTCCTTTCTTTCTTTCTCTCTTTCTCTCTCCCTCTCTCTCTCTCCCTCTGCGATGGATTCCCCAGAGTTTCCCCAAGACATTGAGTGCAGGCTGCAGGCCTGATCTGCCTAAGCCTTAAATGAGGAGTGTGGCTGTAAGCAAGTGTGTATATATGTCTATATATGTATGTGTATATATGTACAAGCCTGTGGTTTGTGTGTGTGTGTGTGTGTATGTGTGTGCGTGTTTATAAGTGCACACACTAGTATTCTGTGTGTCTCTCATAGTTGAACTGTGAGTTCACAGCCAATGTCATGACATGGATCGAGTGTTTTAAACAATTTTGACAGACCCTAACATGAGTGTGTGTGTCTTCGTGTGTACAGTCTAACCTGTTCTGAAGCCAGGGGCCTATGACTGATTTGAAAAAACAAATCATCTTTGTGTTTCACCAGCTTCTCATGTTGACATCATCATGATCCAAGGACTATGTCATGCCTTCTCTTAAACATTGATACGATTGGTGTGTGTGTGTGTGTGTGTGTGTGTGTGTGTGTGTGTGTGTGTGTGTGTGCGTGTGTGTGCACGCGCCTGACAATGTATAATCATGTCTCACCTCTCCATTACATCTGAGGTCATTTAATGACATACGGATGCTTACGTTCTGCCAATTACATTTGACTGGATCGTGTTACCTGTAATTTCTCAGAGCATATTACTTGTTCTGCCTATTGCCCACGTTAAAAGCATGTTCATCATGACCTGCATGGAGACTTCTGACCTGAAACAGGAGCTTTTTGACACCTGACCCATATAGGAAGTTGCACTTTGTAGGGGGTGGCTGTAAAGAAAGTGCTTCCTGGTTGAGGTTCCCACGCTACACTGCTCCTTGTTCCCCCATCTGATATATTTAATGCCCAAACCTGTAAATACTTGCCCTCTTTAACTTTTCCCCTGACCCCCATCCACCCACACACACACAGCCTCCTGCTGTTGGGGCTAAAGAGACCGGTCTATCGATCTCAGCTGGAACTCAAACCAGACACTAAAAGAGAGGGAAAGGGAGAGAGACGCTACGGCATTTCACCTTTGTTTTCTGCCCTCGCCCTTCCCCGTCTCAAGCCAACCCACGCTGGAGCCGACTTCAGAGGGCATTAGTGTGACGAGAGTCCCTCCTCCCCTTGCTTCACCTCCCCTGATCTACGCTCCAATCAATCTGATTTAAGGCACCTAAATGAAGTTGTCCGCATCCGCATCCGGATCCTGGACCATGGCGTTCCGATGGTTTCTGCAGCCCGCTGCTCTTCCTCCGTGTGCTGGGAAAGAGGGAAGATGCGTGGGTGGGAAGGGAGGAGGAGGAGAGGGAGACAGGAGGGGGGTCTCTCTGTGTTCCTACTTATGTTTGACATTTCAGGCTCACAAGGGTCATTTTCACTCTCTCTCTCCTTCTCTGTCCCTCTCCCTTTCTCTCTTTCCCCTCTTCATCCTTTCTGTCTTGATCACTCTGGTTGTCCATCTTCCGTTCTCTTTTTAACAAACACACACACACTCTTTCTCTCCCTCTCTCTCTTTGACTTTCTTTTTCCCCTTGTTATGCTCTATCTGTGCGAGTGGGCCTGTCATGTCCCAGTAACTCGCGGTCTTTCATGTTGAGTCCAGTCAGGCTCTCGGCTTTCCAGCCCTGCTGCTCACAGCTACCCGCTTAGAGGCCACTCTGTTTTCCTCATCCTAGCTCGAAAGTGAAAGAGAGAGAAAGAGGGAGGGAGAGAGAGAGGGAAGGAGGGAGTAAGAAAAGGAGAGAAAGAGAGCCTACCCTCCACCCTGTCTCCATCTCATTAACTGTACATTACCTCATGTCTGAAAGGCAAAGGGGTTTCAGGGCTTCGTTACCTTGAGCTGTTTCGACCAATTAGAGCACTCAGTGGAGAGAGGGGGGGGGGTAGTGTGCACTCCTGACTGGGACAGTTTGGGCCTGAACAGAGGATGTTCTTCAGACCTCCACACAAATGGATCCCCATCAGTCTTTCCTTGTGCATTGAGGAAATAGCATCATGCCAAAGTAGCAGTCCCTCTTAGTGTGCACTCTCCATGGTGATGTCATGACTGTTGGACAAGGAATGTCTCTCTCTCTCAATCCACTTCTTTGTCGGTCTCATTTACAGTACATACTGAAGATTTTCTCCTCTCTTAAACACATACATACACACACACATGCGCGAATGTTTTCACTTGCTGTGTGAACACCAAGAGCTGTCGGGTCAGAAGTTCACTCCTGTCAGAACTTGGGAAATTCCTTCTATGAGAAGGGTTTGCGGTTGAGGAACATTCTAGAAATGTTCAGGATCGCTTTCTTTACAATTTCTTCAAAACTGTAACAACAGAGAATGCTGTGGGATTGTTTATATGGCCAGATGATTTCTGTGGCTGGAGCAAACATGAATTGTCTGAGGAATGTTTACAGGGCATTTCTGAGTTCAAGACTATTTTGGGTTTAGGAAGTGATTTGAACTAATCGGTAGTTGAGCGCAGTTGGGGAAAAGCGTCCATTATTTCCTCTGCGGCTTCTACAAGAACAATCGTGCTGAATTACATTTAAATCTCTGAGCTGAGTGAAATGAAATGAAAGTGGTCTTAACCTTGATTGATGATTCTGGAGATGCGCGCGTGCACACACACACACACACACACACACACACACACACACACACACACACACACACACATACACACTATGTGTGTGTTTTGTGATGAATATAGGGAGGAGATCTGAGGAACATGGGGTTGGGAGACAATGGCTCTCTGGCTCTGACTGTTTGCTTAGGAGTCTGATGGAAAGGGCATGTCTGGAAGGAATGACTGACAGCATTAAAAGAGGAGGGGAGAAACATATTGAACGTGTTATAGATGTCAGGGGAGCTAACAGGCACTGTGAGGGAGAAAACAGCCCTCTCCTCCTCCTCTTTCTGTTTTCTTAAACTTCACTTCTCCTTTCCCTCTCTCCGTCTGCCGGTCTCTGTCTCTCTCCATCCCCGTATCTGTCTCTTTAGCGGTCTTCCTCCCCCTCCTCTCGCAGGAGTGCTTCCACCCTCCATCGCTCCTAATTACCCGAGCAGGATGTGCGTATGGAGTGTTAACAAGGAACGAGGGAGAAAGAGGGATTGGGCAGAGGAAGAGAGGAGAGGGGAACTGAGGGAAGAGAAGAGCAGACAGGAAGGGAAGGTCATGAAGTGCAAAAGGAGAAGTCACGCATAGGGAAACAAAGGCAATAGCAGAATAACTGAAACAACTTAAACATTGACAGGACATGTATTGTTTGGACATTGACAGGACATGTATTGTTTGGACATTGACAGGACATGTATTGTTTGGACATTGACAGGGCATGTATTGTTTGGACATTGATTTGCATCATTTGTCTCGAGTTCAGGAAATGTGTTTGTGCAGGTATTTGCAGAGTTGTGTGAGGTGTAGCAAAATATCTCTTGTGTATGTGTGTGTGTGTGTGTGTGTGTGTGTGTGTGTGTGCGTGTGATAGCTTCATAATGCAAAGTCACACAGAGCTTTTCAAGGCTGAACCACAGTCACACTAATTGTGACAGTATGTACACACAGAATGAGTCAAGGCTGAGGCACACAGTTTAACTCAATTAAACATGCACAAACACACACACGCACAGGTCCCAGTGTTCATTTAGTGCGACTGTGTATCCTCACAGTCTTGACGCACTGCTGGGCCGGAGGAAATGCTGACACACTCCGTTAGTGGTGCTCAGTGGCAGCACAACACACTTTCCCATGCCACTGCTTAACACACACACACACACACACACACACACACATTCACACTTGCATACACTCCTTTTCTGACAAAACACACATGCTTCAGATATCCCCATCTTGCAGCACGTTGCTCTCTTCTGGGGCCACTCTTAGACAGTGTTCACGTCAGTGGCGCCAGACCAAATGGAGAGAGGGGACCTAGAGCCATGGGCTCCCAGGAGTGAGGTGAAGCTGTCCGGGTACAGGAGCAGGGGAACGTCCCCTCACATCAGCCTTTCTCCAGGGACCTCCAGACCGGAGTCTCTGCCTCTCAGTAGTGTGAGTCTCAGTGGTGTGTTTAGACATAGTGTCACTGGTAGACACTGGAACACTGAAGAGGAATCAGTGTAGTGGACATGCACTGATATTAGACATGAACTCATTCCTTGTCACTGCTCACACACACACACACACACACACACACACACACATATACACAGTGTCTCTCTTGCACACTCATTCACCTCCCTTCAAATTCAAACAAAGGACAATTAAAGTTGTTTCTTTCTAGTGTCATCTTCACTAATTGCCATCTCTGGAGTTGGGAACATGTCTCAGAGATGAAGTTGAACCATTACAAAGAGGTAAGAGTCGAGAAGAGCTGTCTGAGTATGAAGAAGAAAGAGAGTCTGTGTGATTCTGAAAAAAATGATGTCCCTTCAGGAAATGATGCAATTTGTTGAACAAAGACACACTCGCACACACACACGATGATGGATCACTCAAATGCTGACAGCTTTGGTTATTTTTGGCCTGGGGAAGTTTTAGATGCTTTTACAGGGACTAACAGGTTTACTCAGAACAGATCAGAGTGTGTTTGTACCTGGAAGTGTGTCCAGACAAGTGTGCTTGTCTTTGTGTGTGTGTGTGTGTGTGTGAAGCTAGAGCAGTCACCTTGTGAGAACAGAATGAGGGAGCTGGTGAGAAGGAGCGAAGGATGTGGTCCCGTCAGTAGCCTGTCAGCAGGTGCTGACTGTGGGCAGACAGAAGAGAGTGGCAAGAGGCAGAGCGGAAGTTTGAACAGGGGCCTTACAGAGACCCCGGCTACACATACAGCTGGCCGTGTGGAAACAGAGCGGTTGCCAAGGGAACGACGGGGGGAAAGGCTCCGGGCAGGAAGTAACGTGAGGGGTGACTCACATTACTGCTGGCTGCTGTTGCCTAGAGAGGTGGACGTTGTGGACACTGCCTGCCGTAACTGCCCCCAACCCCTATCAACTCCATTATGAGTTTCCCAATGACAGAGCACGCTAGCTGGGGCTGGTGGAGTGGTAGCTGGGGTCTAACAAGAGCCAAATCACCCTGTCCCCCAGCTACCCCGTCTGTCTCATGCACATGCACACATACATACATGCTAGGCTCAGACAGCATAATTTGGCCTCAAGGGCGGCATAATTAGGCTAACACTGTTTGTGCTGGAAGGTGTCAACATCCCCCAGAAAAGCGCTGAGTGGCAGACAGGCAGACAGACCTCATGTCGTTAGCGTGCTAAAGCTAATAGCTTCCAGGGATGACGTCACTGTGTATGACCGGCCCCAAGCTCTCCTAGACCGGCTGTCAGAACTGGCTCCTGGCTGCTTGTGGTGTTCAATTGCATCGACCTCGAAGAATCAACAGCATGTCAGCTTCTATGGGAGATTCTGCATTCCTCCTTGGTGAGTCAATGTTTACGTAGAATAAGAAATGTTGAACTGTTACTACTGTTTTATTTTCTTCTGTACCTTACCATCATACTCTCTCACTGTATCCCTCATGTTTGGGAAAAGAACAACTGCTTTTTAAATTGATCCAAAATTTGGCCCCTTCCTCTGTCTGCATTTGTGTTCAAATCCTCACCCAGGTCCACACTGGTAAATGCAAAGTGAGCTCCACCTCATTCTGTCATTCCCTCAACCCCTCCAGCCTCCAGCCTCCATCCTCCACTAACCGCACGCCACCGGTCCAGGACACCCCCAACATCCACCTCCACCAACCCCAACACTAGCAACCCTATTCCGGCCAGACACGAGAGGGAACACTGGCCCTGTGATGTCCTCCTGGAGAGATTATAAAACACCAGTCAGATCACATTAAAATGCTCCTGAGAGGTGAGAGCACAAGGGAACGAGTGCCAAAGCCAGACGGCTCCTCTGACCGCAGTTAGAAAATAATAATTACTCAGAGGGGAGGAGAGCATGAGAGAGAGAGAGAGAGAGAGGTATAAAGTAAGGACCTGTGTTCTTATTTAAGGATGTTGAATCGCTTTGAAATAGTAGTAGCAGCTGGTATCTCCAGAGAACAGTGTGGGCAGAAGAGAGTGGGGAGGTGGAGTGAAATGCACCGCTGGAGCTGGGGAACCAAAGAAGCATTCATAGCGGGCACAGGAAACAGTAGCCAAGGGGGTACTTTCATGGGCAGAGATCGGAGAGGCAGGGGGGAATGTCTGTGCCCAAAGATGACCCCGGCTGAACCACATTGGTGGTGAGCTACCCACCCATCAGTGGGTCTTGGCATCAAGTGGAGCTCCATATGCCAGTGGACATGTAATGAGGGCTGCTTTCATACCGCCGTGGCAACCAACCCCTCCATTTCACGCTTCGGTGTCAACGTCATTGGCTGATATTTTGGAAAATGATATGATATGGCATGTTGCTTTTTTCCCTGTGTAAAAGGACAGTATGTGAAGTCAAACTGTAGTAAAAATGAGAGAGATGACATAGCTCAGGCCATCAGTCACTGGGAACGGTTGGAAACTTTTGCCTTTATGGCAATATCATTTTCTCAGTTACATGTTTTGAGGTCGAACGAAATCAGCAATTTCACCAATCTACTGACCGTCAAGTGCATGTTCCAGTTGAGTTCCTGCAAGGAATTGAGAGGTTTCATATCAAGACTGATGATAACTGTAAAAATGTCAGAGAGAAGGGGTAAAAAAGTAAAATGTAAATAAACATGTCAAATCTTTCTTTTAATTTATGCAGTTGCACACAGGCAGCCACTGTAATTTTTTTCATAAATGTAGATATTCATAAATCTCTTCCTCCTCTGTTTGACAGCTCCTGTTTGCTCCAAAGAAAGCATTGGCACCAAGCAGTTTGAAATGCATACACATTGCATGAAAGCCACAATTGTAGGTTTAAGTCCATATGAGGCCTGGGCAATGATATTCATTGTCACAGTAAAAATATTTTCAACTGTATCTGATGTTGTTTTTCTTTTTGCTCAGAGGCTAGCTTGCTGCTGCGCTCGTCAACTTTATTGCGTCTCGTTTGCGTGCGGCCCTAATGAGCCACTCCGGGGTGATTTGTGGGTGAGGGCCAGCTCACAGTGTCCTGCACCAACACCACCTCACACACCACCTCACCATTTTATACGTGAAGCTATGACCAAACATAGAACGAGAACAATTTTATGCTGTAACAATGAAATATCAACAAGGTTAGCCACAAAAAGGTCCTGGTCATGGTCAAAAAACTTTGGCCTGGTCCTCTTTTTTTCACCAAACAAGTGTCAGGCTCTGCTCAATTTAGTTTAGAACAGGTCCCCGAGTCCATGTTAACTCACACCGTCATAACAGCTGCCACCTTAAGTCAACAACAGCACTATAAACATGTTACAAGCACCTGCCCGTCGCACAAGCTTTGATTATAATGACAGGCAAGAGTCTTGTGTCATTCTGTCATTTATAGGCCTTCACAGTTGACATTGATTTTCTAACTATTGAAAGTTTACGAGTGTTAAGAATGGCCATTGTCAAATAAAGCCCAAGCGGTCTCTATAAGTCCTGTATATGCCTGCACGACTGGCCACAGAAGCCTGAATGAAGAAACAGGGAAGGCCATTCCAGTCAGAGGGAGATAGCTTTGGCAAAAGCTAAGAGAGGAATCCTATTGCTAAATGCCTCATAAATACAAAGGCGCTCCATGGTCCAATTTTGTCAGGATTATGAAGTGTCGTTTACTTTGGCACCCACTTTGCCCAGTCTCTCTCACCTGTCAAAACCATATAGCCAATGCAGAGACCAGCTCTTTCCTGGTGCGCAGTAGCTGACACACCTGTGCTCTGTGCTTCTGCCTCTTGCACAAACAGACCATGAAACGGCCCGTTATCCACGGTGAGTAAATCACGATGTGAGTTTACGTTTGGCAGATATAGGCCCACTCATTTCTAGTAGAGTGTGACCACTGGTTGCTTTCTCCTCGCACAAAAATCAGATAAGCCCATTAGTGATCACGTGTGCCGCAAGTACTCTTGTCTACAAGTAGCACATGTGCACGTTAAATGGCTCCATCAGAAAAAAAAGTTATAGGACACTTTGCCGAGTCTCCACTCGATCGTAAGTCTGTCCAAGCTTCTCGTTCTCTCTCGGCTCCTGCTGGTTCTCTCGCTGAAGAAGAAGAAAAAAGAGCACTGTGGTAATGCTCTCCTATTGTTAGTGCGGACCACGACTCTGGCCAGTTTTTGAAAAAGGACTGGCTATAATGTAAATGACATATTTTGCAGGTGTTCATTACTGTGACCACGGCCACCTCTGCACTTGTGTTGCCCGAATGTCGCCTCCATGAACTGTGCTCAACTCTGCTGAACTATGTCTGACTTCCACCACACCCTCCTTCCATCTCTCCTTACACACACACATACACACACTCTCACACCATATCACACCTCTTTGCCATGACTTAATATGACAGCCTTCCATCTGATCCTATAATATGGACTGCTGTACCGGTCTTATTAAAACTAACGAGAACTAAAGGCTGAAAAAAGGCAGAGTAGGAAGCAAGACCACAGCAGCAGTTGAGGTGTCAGTAAATTCAAGAGTGGAAGAAGGAGGGATTAAGAGGACCGGTCCTCACTGCCTGATCCCAGGTCTGCTGCGCTGTGCCTGGTTCGTCTGGTTAATGGGCTGTTTGGAGAGTGGAGTACACTGTGGATGGATGCAATCACGCTGGCCATGGCTCATGCTCTATGCTACTCTGCCCAGCCCAGCCCAGCTCCACTCCATCTCCTGAACCCCCCCCCCCCACCAAAAACACACACACACCCTCACAGCTCAGTCATCGATGGCACTGAAGCGGGGAAACAGCAGCCGCACAGGCCCGCTCCAGTGTTTACTGGAGGGGAGAGGAGGAGAGGTAGAGCTGTGGGGAGAAGAGGGGGGCCAGTGAGCTCTTTCAAATAAAACACAGGAGTAAAAGGACTGGTTTGGGAAGTCTCTAAGGGAAGTCCACAGGTGCCTCCTATTGGAGGCTGTGGGTGTTTATGTTTGGAGGAAATGCCAGTACTGGGTCTGCCTGATTGACCTCTCCATGATAACTCTGGCTAATTAGAGTGCCTAATGAGAGTTTAGGCAAAGTATTTAGATTCCTATTCATTCTCTAACCCCTCTGCTTCTATACACATTTACACACACCGCAAACACACACACACACACAAAGTCACACCATCACCTCCACTGTTCCTCCTTCCTTGGCAGCACCCACGTGTTTCATTCATGTGTATTCATTCTGAAACTGGCATTACCCTACCATTCTGTGGCTTGACAGTGCTTCACTGTAATTCATACCAGACGACAACAGCAGTCATCTTTCTCTCTCTCTCTCTCTCTCTCTCTGTTGCTGTATCTTTCCATCTCTGTGTCTCGCTTTTGGCTGGTCCCAGAAGAGCGATTTACCGCACTTTACCTTTACGGCTCTGAGTCAAGCTGCTGCCCCTGCCAACAGTGAAGACACAGAGTGAGGGTAAAGATCGACAGTCCTCCTCTGGCGATTGGCTAGCAGGGCCCAGTGAGGAGTGACGAGGCTTGACTGATGGAAGAATCTGTTGTTTTATTGGGCATAGAGTTTGGACTCTCCCTGCTCCCTCTCTCTCTCTCTCTCATGTGTTGTCTTTCCAGTGAAGTCACTGAGCTGCCAGGCAGCTGCCATACAATAAGATCAACAGCACTGATTTGCACTCCCTTCATTCAGCCCAGATGAAAAAGAGTGGATTTATTCAAATCGAATCAAAACATGTCTGCTCTATAGCTATAAATCATGGCCTAGGCACCCTGATGAGCTCATTCACATACACTCCATACTCCATCCACCAGTCATACATACCCATAGGCTACACACACACACATACTCATTTAACCTGTACTGAATCAATGTATAGAACCTATATATAACAAAAACATTGTTTTAAATTGAATAAAATTTAAAAAAAATATGAATACCATGAGCAGTCTTTGAATGTTTCCCTAGAATGTCTTTGTGTGGTGGCAGCATAAACTCACCCCACTGCAAGCAGAATATCAAAGGCCTACCAGTGTACCTGTTTAATTTCCTTCCACTTCTTTCTGAAAAAGAAAAATAGGCAGTCAGGGCCGCCTGATTACAACGGGCTCCTTTTCTTGTTTACCTGTGACGTGTTTGGAAGTGCAGGAATACCTATATTTCACCCGCATGGAAAGGCTTGATTAAATGAGCACTGCACTTCCTCGTCTCCTCTGTGCAATAAGCTGCATCATTAACTCTGTAAATTGTGTCTAGATTCAGGTGGTTTCACTGGTGTAAATGGACTCTCCTCAATCAGGGCTTATGTCATGAGAGCGCAGGTAAAGAGGCACTGGTTCAACAACAACAAACAGCTCACAGCACCTTCGTGGTAATTGAGGTCCTGGAACCTTAATACTGCTTATTCAAACATACATTTAGTAGCACAAATAAATGTTTTCATCAAATAGGCTTGCATGAAATACTGTTCAGTCTGGCTGTTTACCTGACTTTTAAAACAAAACATAAACTGTTAAAACATCAAAAGACTTCTCTAAAATGTCCTCTTTTACTCAGGTAAAGTGATGTTTGGTGTCGGAGTTATCTGAAATTATTGCATAAACCATGCAGCTTTTAAAACAGAGTTCTCTTTACAAGTTTCTGATGAGTGTGTGAAGCATGGTCAGAAGAATGTAAGCTTGTATTTTAACTGGCTCAATGACCTAAATGAAACTCCAGATTAATTCAGCCTAGAGCCATGCAGTGTGTGAGAGTGCTATCACAGATTGAGCGTGAATAATATTGAGCTGAATGAACTTATTTTGAGGGGACAAACACGCAGGAGTCGTTCCTGTCCTCCCAATATTTGTCTTCAGCATACTGCCAAGCCATACACTGGACCAGTTTACGCGAAGACTCTCATATGGCTACTCAAAACTGAAAACTAAATATTCTGTCCTACTTTTATTATACAGGTAAAAGGTTTAATATATCCTAATTAAGGTGTTATCATCATCCAGTCATAATAGCCTCATTTGAAGATTATTTGTTTGATTTGCTTATTTCGCTTTGGTTTATTTGCTATGTTTTATATAACTATTGCGTCCTTTTTGTGATGAATTCTACCCTCAAGGAATTTAAATGAATTCAAACAAAAAAGTGTGGATGGGTTCAGATTGAGAAACCAATTTTCCTTTGCAGGCTCGTACTTTTTGTCCCTTCCTACCTCATGTTGTTTAATGGTCTCCTAGCAATCGGATCCTCCTCTGAAAGACCTCCTGAAAGGTAAGGGGAATGTTACCATGGTAACTCTACAACGGATACTCAGAAAGCAGAGCCAGCTAGCTAGCAGATGCTAGCTAGTAAAAAGTTGTAGCAAACAACACAGTTACACTGAAATTGTTTGGTAAGTACATTTAGAATAGTTGGTAAAATGACACAGATTGGCAGTGTTTATTCAGTCGGCAGTGTTTTAAAGCAGCAAATGAAACTTGAAAGGTTGATTAGCCATTCTGGCCTAGGCCCCATAGCGATGTACTGATGCCAGCGTTTAACTGACTTTACATGTTGCGTGTTTGCTCGTTCTCTGCATTTTGACAGGCAGTGTTTTTCTTGTTTGCTAGATAGTTCTCTCACGTTACCGGCTGAAGAACAACCTTGTCTCCAGCGGTCATGGGGGTAGCACTGACAAGATCAGCCCAATGGACCTCAGAAAGCTCTGGAATGGGCAAGCTAGAGATCACCCCGCTGAACGAATCCCTTCTGAAAGAGATCCAGCACTTCGTGGAACAGTTCAGCGCCAGACACCCTCAGGAGGCGAAGCATATGTTTAAGGAGCCGCTACAGTGGAAAACGTCTTTAGAGGCTTCTGATTTCAAAACAGAGTATGACATCAGGTAATTACGGACCGGGCTCCGTCTGCACCATGGATTATGTTACGGAGGATGTTGTCACGGCGCCTTAATGCATTTCTACCCTCGAAGGGCTCATATTTACGACCTTAAATGAATTTGTTTTGCAATTCGACTTCAGCAAGACACTAAACACACCGCGCCTGAATGTTCTGTTCTTTCTCCCTGGTAGTCAGCGCCCCTGTAGTTGTCCTGCTGTAGCCACTTGGCGAGGCCACACTGGAGCGCTCAGATTTCACCGATAACAAATTTGTGAACTGTTGGCCCGAGAGTCTCTCAGAATTTGTTGGCTTTTTTAGTTTCAGGTGAAAGAGGTGAACTAAATTCCTTTAGAAGCCCTCCAGACCTTTGCACACTCTCAGCAGGATTTATGTGACTGGTCATAAAGAGTTTGAAGAAACACTGAATATGGTGTGTATGCATATGTGTGTGTGTGTGCTTTCCTGCATTTTTGTGTGCTCTCCCCCATTTCTAGCGGTACGTCAGTGGTGTCTCATGAGAAGGATGGAAGCGGCCGTCCTCTGCTGCACCTGTCCCCTCCTCTCATCTCTGTGCTCAGCTTTAGCCAGCTCTCCAAGCTCCTGCAGGTGGCCAAGGAGCATAAACTCAAGGAGGTGCGCGCCTGTCTGGAGGGTAAGTGTTGTAGTGTTCACAGCTTATAAACATAGCTGTCACAAGTTTTCCAGTCACAACCAGTGTCACACACCATCAAACTAGCAGAATCACTGTAACAGAAAATTGCTTCACCATAGCGTTTCTGGCACAGCTTACTTAAAAGCACTCTGCATGCAGCCTACCACCGGACCATACACTGACACACTTGAATACCAAAACATGTAGTCACACACTTTTAGTGAGACAGCATCACTATACATTACAACAAAAAAACTAAAACACTGCTGTGCTGGCTCATAATCATCACCAGTGGGTACATTGTCACGCATCATCAGGACAAAAACTATAGCACATAACTAAACAGCCAAATTTGTGTAACAGGAGTACTTCACAATGAACACTACTGAAAATACTGAACTGAATATACTGTGATACTGAAAAATACTGAAACACTTTTGGAATGTGCTCAAACACACTATCATGCACATGAGCACAGACATTGATTCTTGTAGACACGCAGCCTGTAGGAAGTTTGGCTTGAGCACAGCGAAAATAAATTCTGACAATGATATTTGAATTAAATTAAATGACTTGTTTGAAAGGAATTGTGAATGTGCAAAGATTAGTGGCTATGTTAGAATATACACAAACCAGGGGAACAGGCACCCCATGTTTTTCTTCACTGCTGTTTTCCAGCTAATAGAGATCCAGTGGTGCAGATACTGGGCCCCAGCTTTGCCACGGTTGAGGGGGAGGACTCAGCGGTGCTTCGTCTGCAGGAGAAAGTCAGAGGTGGTGACCCCGGCGGGGAGGCAGAGATCCAGGTCAAGCTGCTCATGCTCCTCCAGCAACTGGACACTCAGCTCCTCAGCAGTTCCCTCAAGCAGATCAGTCAGTACGTGCGCTGGGGATCTATTGCACCTTAGGGAGTAGGCTGCATGCTGTTTGAACAAGGCCCTGATCGCTCTCTGTCACCTTTCTATTTGGATTGGTCTTTCTCTTCATCATGGTCTATCTAGCATTCATCTATCCATCCTTTCCTCCCTCCATCTTTCCATTCTTCCCCCCTTCACTTTATCTATCATTCTATCTATCTATACTACATATACACATACTTCCAGATTCTCCACTTTTGTACCTTTGTAGAACACCCCTTTTGTGAACGCTTTATTTGTGTATGTATGTATGTGTGTGTGTACGTGTGTGTGTGTGTGTGTGTGTGTGTGTGTGTGTGTGTGTGTGTGTGTGTGCTTGCACACAGAGAGGTTCAAGTGAGTCCTGCCGCAATAAAGAGTGAAGTGGAGCTGCTGCAGAGCTTCTGTGGTTCAGGAGAGAAGAGGCTGCTCGAGTCTGTTAACTACACATCAGGTTTGAGTTATCACTCTCCTCCCTCTCCCTCCCCCTCTTTCTGTTCTCTCCCTCACCCGCTTCCCTCTTTCCTCTCCCTTTTTTTCATTATCTCTGTCCTTTTCTCTTTTATTTTTCTTTCATTGCTCTACCTCTCCACTTTCAACTTTGGGTGTTTTGGATTCACCTTTCCCTCTGTCTTTTTAAAGCATTTACAGCTCTGTAGTTGTATTGAGTTCCCCTGCTCACCCACTTGTGTTTGAGTTGCTATTAGAGGCTGGGCAACACTGCCTCTCGCCGAAAAATATCAAAATCTCATTTCAGCTCCTCCACAACATGGAAGCCATTACACATGTCAAATTTTCACCCCGAGATTCATCATCAAGTTCTGATTTCTCCTCCCTCGCTATTTCCCACTCTCTTTTCGCTTGATCTCACTCTGTCTTACTCATTCCTTTTCACCACTAGCACTCTAGAGCAAAACTCTAGAGCCTTGCACAAGAGGCCTGAGTGATGGATGGCTGCAGGTTTAAAAATGTGTCCCTTACCCCTGGGGGGGCAATTGGAACCTGCTACACAAACAGCCCTGGAGCGGTGTGGACATAGAGGGGCTTGGGTGGGTAGGGGGGATTGACAAGGGTAAAATATGAGCGCTGGTAGTTGGAACTGGACTCTGCGCTGTGATCCATACAGAGGGTCCATTCCTCACTCAGGCGCAGCAGTGCAGACAGAAGCAGTGAGCTGCATGTGTCTTCTGATTTCTCCCCCTCTCTGCTCCCAGTCACACTGCCTAATCTCTGTCAGTCACCATGATCGCCCACACTTGATTGATACACCCAGTTAATGGTGGGACTGCTTCTCACAGTCCGGTTTCATATTTGCAATTCCTTACTTCTTTTCCTTAGCATTTTAGGATGCACACTCAGATCATGTCATTATTATTTTATGTTATTTGTACTTCAGTACCTTTAGTACTGCAGTACCTTATCTCAGATTACCGTGCATTGGAGACTAGTACTTTACAGGCTCTAAATATTTGTATGGTATCACAAATCCTGTACTGTAGGTCTAACCCTGGGACATACTGTGGTTGTTTGTTTTTTCATAACATTGTGCAGATTATGAGTTCAGTAATGGCTGCCGTTCGCCACCCTGGAGGCAGGTGCATGGAGAGATCTGTTACCTCATCGTGGAGCCGTGTGACACAGAGACTCTGTATATCACCTGCAGCACTGCTGGGGTCTTCCTTAACGGGGTGAGCCGTCTCTCTCTCTCTCTCTCTCTCTCTCTCTCTCTATTTCTCTCTCTCTTTCTCTTTCTCTCATTTCCCCAATACCTCCCCCAGCACACACACTCGAATGCGCACACACAAAAATACTAAAGCAGACACACTGCCACCTACATACCTACACACTCATGCAAAGTAAATCAGGCCTGTTTTCAGGCTTTGTGGAAGATGTCTCACAGTTATAAACACAATACACATAAAATAGAAAAAAACTGCTTTGGGCTGACTAGGGACCATGTGTTCTTTGGTGCTTATCTCATGCCTTACTCTTACCCCACTGATCCCAGATCTGTGCTTGCACAAATATATCTTATATTATATTGTCTTATATTATATCTTATAATTATGAGCCCAGGGTGCTTGATTATGTGCTCTTGGGTCCATGACGTCTAGGGTTGTAGTGTGAGGACGCCAGGTGTCTTGGTAGTGTGGTAGTTTATTCTCTCATGAATGAAAATCTCATCAAGATCACACACACGCACACACACACACACTCACACACCTTTTAAAGTCATCCACAGAACAGGCCTAAAGGGGTGTCCATACCGGATTTATTGGTATTGTGTCATTTTCGCTCACACTCATAGCATAGCAGACTGTCAAGGAAATTAGCCTAAACCCTGGATCAGGTTTGAGTCACACCGACAAACATACACACACACACACACACAGGGGAGTTTCAACATGTGTGAAAGTCATGATTATCAGTGAGGCGTTCCAAACCATGAGGTAAGTGTAGGCGAAAAGTTTAGAAATGCGTGTACAAGCACAGAGTTCATGTATGGGGAGGTTTACAGACCTGGTTTTGTGTGTGTGTGTGAGAGAGAGAGAGAGAGAGCGTGTGTGGGTGTGTGCGTGACGAAGAGTATTCAGTGTGAGTGAGTGTGTGAGTGTGAATTTGATTAATTGGGGTGAAATGTTTCTTTCTGCTAACTGCATATTGTATTTTAAGTACGGGCCCAGGTCATCGATTCCTTCCTCAGTCAGTCTTTTTCCTCTCCATCCCTCTCTTGTTTTTCTCTTCTTCTCTTTTGTTTAACATCTTTCCTAGCTCTCCGCTCTTCTCCTTGCCACTATCTCAATGGTTCAGTTAAGGTCAGAACAGAACTGTTGCTCCAGACACATGATATTGATTTTGATTGGAGCTAAACCATGTACATAATGAAGTTCATTGTGTGTGTGTGTGTGTGTGTGTCGGTGTCTGCACACAAATCTGTGTAGTGTACGTGCCTGAACATATATATGTCTGTGTGTGTTTGTGTGAGTGAGTGAGTGTGTGTGTATGTGTGAGTACCTGTGTGTGTGTGCGTGTGTGTGTGTGTGTGTGCATGATGGTCAAACATCAGTGCTGGGTTTGGATGGGGGATTGTTGTGCCTCACACTTGGCTGGACCAGCGGTGTTTTTCCAGTAGGAATGTGCCGGTGCCAGCAGAGATAGCCAGCGAAGCTCAGGAGAAGAGAGGAGAGAACAGGAGAGGAGAGGAGAGGGGAGGAGAGGGGAGCAAAGGAGGGGAGAGGAGAGGAGAGCCTAGCCAGCGATACTGATACACTAATGGGAATAAAACCCATGTTTCTCTGGAGGATTGAGTTCAGGGCCCTGTGTGTGTGTGTTTTGGTAATAACTCCTTTCCATATTGTATTCACTTCACAGGGAATTAAGCAGGAGGGAGAAGAGAACACTTACGACAGGAGCAGCGACGTCTATAAAGATCTGGTCTCGCTGCTGAAGGCCTACTCAGTGCTCTTCGCCAACCAAATCAACTCCCAGGTAAGCAGTTTTATGCAGGTGAGCACAGGTGAGCTGTGTGAGGTTATGAGTGTGGGGGAGACCGACACATGGCCTGCTTCAGTTCTCCCTCTGGCTCTTTCACTGACATGCTTTATTGAGTCTGTGAGACACAAGGGAGTTAAGTAGCATCTCCCATTTGGCAAGCGATACATGCAAGCCTTGTTGCTCTTGCTGTGATTGAAATTGCAAAACACTTCCAGAGAAGTTCAAGCAGGAGTTTTCATTCTGGGAGGCCTCTGGAGCCGGATTGTGTTGTAGCTACTGGAGAAAACACACACTCTAAGACACACAAGCAGAAACACACACACACATACATAGATGTGTGCGCACGCACACACACACACACACACACACACACACACACACACACATATACACAGACACAGACACACAGCTCCAGCCACCAGCCAGACCAGCTCCTGAGGTGTCATTCCTGTTTTTGAAGACGGATAACGGTACACGGAGCAGAGCAAGCACCGAAACACAAACAGCGTGTCCTCCTGGGAGAGCGCTCTCTCTCTCTCTCTCTCTCTCCATCCCTCCCTCCCTCGCCTTCACTCACTTGGCGGGTTCCAGCGTGAGGCTCCACACGTCTGATTGATCACAGCGGGGGAGGGGCCCTCATGAAATCAGTGTCTGCCCCCGTCCCTTGCTGTTGAGCTAGCGTCTGCTTGTCACGAAAAAGAAATGCCCCCCCAACAACTCCTCTCTCTCTCTCCTCCCCCCTGTCTCTTGGTTTCTGTCCTGTTTTTTAAATCACTCCTCTCCAGCAAGAATGTGCAGCCTGGTTGAGTTCCTCACACTAAAGTCAAGTGCGCGTTTGAAATGTCAAGTGATTCATGTGGTGGGGCTGTTTCCGAGCCTTAAGTGACTTGATAAATTAACAAATCTGCCGGCCAAATAATGGCTGCAAGCTGTGGAAAAAAATCTGTTTATCATTTAGAAGAAGGAGAAAAAAAAAACGTACACCATTTTTCTCGCTTGTGACTCACTAATATGTTTTGTCGGAAAGAGAATGTGTTCCTTTTATGGACTGACAACATTTACGTTAAGTTTTACAGGGCCACTATTTACAAAAAATTTTTGTATATGAGATTTTTACATTAAAAGTATTATCAGATATATGTGCGGATAGGAAACACCTTGAGGCAAAGAGTTAAAATTAGAAAATTAGTTTTAATAGTTGCAAGGTCTAGATTTCGTACACATCTGACAGGATTCACAGTTGGTCATTTAAGGCCATAAATACCTTTGTGTGGACTCAAACAATGGCGGCCATCCAGTAAGCATTTCTCATTTCTGTTAATCGGTCTGAACATCAATACCAATGTTTTATGCTGTCCGTCAGACTATTTTATAACATACATAATTCTGTCCTTGAGCGACGGGAAAGGAAATCCTATTATGAAGGCCTGATTTCCCTTTATGTGCCTTCATGAAATTGTCTGTGATGCTCTTTGTGGTAATCTAGCTAGCAGATGTAAATGGGATAGTGGACCTGCGTATCTCTGCAGAAATGAAGGAAGGTGATTAAAACGTGATCAGCCGTGATAGGACTGGAAATTCCGTTGCGTCACGGCCAACAGAATGTTGCCTCAGACAGCCGACAGGAACAATACTTAAACTCTCCCAGTTTGTTTGAAGGCTACTGCAGAAATGCCTGACCAGCAGCCCTGGTGTGCTCAACGCAATGTCCAAGGTCCAAGCTCTGATATATTTGTTCTCTGACCATGATTGACATCACTTCACCTATTGTCTGTAAACAGGAGCTCCCATAGTTTTTTCCCCAGAACTACGATGACCCTGAACCAGTGCTTTGTGAGATATTTTGGACCCTGCCTGGTCTGAGCTGCTCCAGTCTGGCAGTGGTGGAGCAGAAAGGGTTGGTTAAGCAGGTAGTTTGTGGGTGTTTGGCCCAGCAGGGTACTGAGGATATTCTGTGGCGAGCTGGCCAGTCCAGCTCCAAGCTCAAACTTTTTACTATGCCAGTCCCTGAGTGCCAGGCCCCTGTGATGGACAGTGTGCTGTAAAAGTTGTCTCTGCCCAGACCATCTTTGCTGGGATGAAACATGAATGTCCTCCTGGGCAGTTTTATACTCTTACGCAAACACAAAGGCTGTTTTATCCCAGGGATCCTTTAAGAGGTTCTCCTTGGAACCTCTTTCGCCTACAAACGTCTACAAGTTCCCCTAGCCTCATTAGAACGCCCCAGATTTTGACATTGCAAGCTTTTATACGCTAAGACTTGCTATGAAGTCTTGGGTTTCTTAAGGACAAACAACTTCTGCTATTCATATCCTGTGCTAGTTTCCACCTGTTGAGCTTTCACTCCAATAGACCTGTACTCAGTAGGCCTGATCTAGTCAAGTGTGTGGAGTCTAATCACTCATGAGGCAGTTGAGGGCCTTTGAGTGTCGGCACTCTTACCATACATGTACGTGTGAGCGTCAGCTGTAGTTATTCGTGTGTGTGTGTGTGCATGTGTGTGTGTGTGTGTGTGGAGAGTCTTCCACAGACGTGAGACTAATCTAATTTGTCCCACAGGCAAAGAAGCGGGAAGGGCTGTTGTCAGAGCTGACACGCTCTGCGCTGACGAGCCTGGACCACGCCACTGGTCTGATTGCAGTGCCGGGAGCGAGGGAGAGAGAGTGAGAGAGAGAGAAAGAGAGCTTGAAAGGAGAATGAGAGGAAGGCCTTGGCAAGGCTCCAGATGTTTCCAGCTTCCATTTCTCCTCCGTGTTGCACTGTGCTGCGTTCAGGCCGAATCGAGCTGAACTGCTCCTCTGGTCCAGCCCGGCGCCAAACACAACACGCGCCGTATCTCTCAACATAATCTGTGCGTCTCCCACATCCCTCCACACGCCTTTATTAGATCAGACACTCTCAATCAAACATGCACACTGCAAGCCAGAGAGAGGCGGAATGCGTGTATGGCATGAGGCTGTTAGGGTCTGGGAATGTGTGTGTGGGTGGGTAGGTGTATGTGTGTGTGTATGTGTGTGTGTGTGTCTGTGTGTCTATGAGTATATATTTGTGCCTGGGTGCACATATGTGTATGTGTGTGTCTGTACTGGTGTGAAAACCAGTGCCAGTGAGTGGGCAGCATGGAGCAATCAGCACTGTGAGCTCTCGGGGCTGTCCGGGCCCTTGCCAGAAGAGCAGCGAGGAGCTGATTACCACAACGGACACATTCTCACGCCTGATTACTCTGAGACTCTGCTGATGAGACAGCTCAGCTCGTGAAACAGCCTCCCCTCCCATCTCCCAGGGCTTCTCCGTGAGAGAGCGAGAAAAAAAAAATCAGTCCAGTCGTTCCATCGAGTTTCAACCCTCTGAAAGGTTCCCAGCTGCGCCAACAGCCTGACGCCTCCAGAGAAGCAGCAGCAGTCGCCCGCTGCTTTGTTCGTTTTGACAGTTGTTTGTGTGTGTGTGTGTGTTTAGCTGTTTGGCTTCTTGCATCATCCAGCCCTGCCGTGTTGATGGATATGATTAAGGCGTCGGTACTTCCAAAGAGCTTGTTTCACAAGATTTAGGGATAGTACAGTGAGAGGATGAAAGATAAAAAGACATCAAGATAGAGAATCAAGGGAGAGAGAGAGGGGGGGTGGAGTGTGAGATAGAGAGAGAGGAGAGAGGGAGAGAGAGAGAGTGTAAAAGAAAGAGAGAAGGGGGGAAATCGAGGGAATGACTTGTAAGTGGACAGGACAGCCATTCAGTGGGAGCATTGGTCAGAGTTCAGGGCAGACAGACTCATGCCAGACAGTGTTTGGGCAGACAGGCACGCCGTTGAAGTGCCCAGCATGGCACCCCAGCCAGTGCGCTCTCATATATTCGCCAGCTCAGCCTAGCCCATTCTTCACCCCCGCGCCCTATAGGCGGCAGCCTGCCGAGCGGGACAGTATTATCCCACCCCACCCCTTCTTACGGACCCTGGCCTGCTCTGGGTCTGACGAGCCTCTGGGAAAGCGGCCCAAGTCCGCCTGACCTCAAGAGCGCCATTATTACTCTCCTCCTCTTATCGCTCTGTCTCACTTAACGTCGGTCGTCTCTTCCCTCTCGCTGTCTCTCTCCATTTCTCGACTTGCCCTCGTTCATTTCTCTCTCCTGAGTCCAACCCGGCAGGTGTCTGTCATTAAAGTTAGCGCTGACCGCCGAGTCTTCATAAGCACCCCATTGGCACTGCTGGTGCCCCCTTAGAAAAAGGGGGATGAGGGCTAGACAGAAGAAAATTGGGATAGGGTGTGAAAGAGAGGGGAAAAGAGAGGGATGAGAGAGGGAGACCTTCAGAAATCATCTCTGAATAACAGTGGCACAAAAGCTCCTCTGTCTGCTCTTGCCAAGTTGCCTAAAAAAGGAAAGAAAAAAAGATGTTTTTCAGTGCCAGGAATGTACAGAAACAATAAACTTCATATTGTTCCAGCTGTTAATGAAGGCAACCACTCCTTCTCCCCCCCACCCCCCTCTCTCACCCCCTCCCATACGTCTCTCTTTCTCATGCTCTGTCCGTCTCGTGTCCTGGCACCCGCATCCCCATAAACACACGACTTGTTATTCTGCCGAAGGAAAACTTCAGAGCGCTGGGTCACTCGTGTGGAAGCAGTGTGCGATACAAACTCATAAGGCCGTCTCTTCTCGCGCCACAAAGGGCTCCTCGACACATGTGACACGTCTCCATAATAAACGAGCAGAGAGGCAACATGTCAGATGTAGGACGGAAAGTATGCTGTCTCGCGCGAATCACCAAAGAGACACCAAAGGCACTGTTAGAGGAACAATCACACGGGGGAAGAGCCCCTTTTTTAACAACCCCATCCATATAATTTTACAAGCGCAATTTATTGTACATTTTACTGCTGCATTTTGGAGCAAATTGAGAAAAGAACCAATTTTGATTTCCCTCCTCCCTCTTTTCCTCTTTTTTTTGTACCCTCACTTCCCCTCCCTTCCACCCCCTAACCACCACCACCCCACCCCCCAACACACACACACACCCACACCCACACGCATCCCCTTTCCTTGTCTTTTTTGACAGGACTTTGCAGTTCAAGAAGAGCCTCCATCAACACAGAAGATCCCACATGTGGAATCGGTTGATGCAGAGGAGCCGGGCCAAGCCCAGCGCGCTTACGAGCAGCAGGAGAAGAATGCACACGACAGGGCCAGACAGCAGCAGCAGCAGCAGCCGCAGCTCGCGCCCAGCAAGCCAGGCAGCAAGAAGAAACTGGAGCCTTCGCCCAAGTGGAAGGGCCTGGGGCTGCCCTCACCCCAACAGTAGGTCACACAGAGGGCCACAAGACTGGCACAGTGGAGGGGAGAGCTGGAGAGTGGGGGAGGGGTAGGCGCAGGGTGACGGGGGTGGTATGAGCCTACAGTTAAACAGCCTACCTCAGAGACTCACATTCAACTCCAGTGCTTAACACCACTAATGCTGTATACATGCATGGTCTCCAGGCATATGCGTGTAGACTCCACACTCAATGAAGTTTCTCTCACTCTCTCTCTCTCTCTCACCCTCTCTCTCTCTTTTCCATTTCTCTTGCCCACACATACACACACACACACACACACACTCATACATACTCATACATGCTCATACATGCATGTACACTTACACGTTTCAGTTTCTACCCATATTCATGTAGTCTATTCTGTCTCTCAGCTGTCCACATTGGTGTAGTTTTTGAAGAGCATGTTGGTTGGGGGTGCTGAATCTAATTGGGGTGTTTTCCATATCCATGCTGTCTATGACGCAGCAGACGGCTGGGCCTTAACAAAGCCCTTGAGGTGTAAAGTTTATACAGAGAGGCTGTGGGCACAGGCGGGGAGGGGGGGGGGCGGGGCACCAACAGAGGTTTACGCGCTCGGCAGCTCGTTAAGCCTGCCAGAGGCCCACGTGTGCATTGGCAACGCTCTAATGGCCTCCGTCTCATCTCAGCGATGTGCGGTGGCAGCAGCAGAGCCTCGGACGGGTGACAGCCGCTCCACGAGCGTGATCGATCGCACATGTTCGCTCTCCTTCCACCATCACTCTTCTCCTACTCCTCCTCCTCCTCTCCACCAAAACCAATAGATAGATCTAACAGTGACGAGGCTGGCCACAGCTGCACGCTGTGATAAGTGTCTTCTGGGGAAGTAAGAGAGAACAGAGAGAGAAAGAGAGGGGCCACTGGCACGTCATCAAACAGTCTCAGACGTGTCAGGGCTCCCCACACAAAGGCATGATGATAAGCAGGGGTAAATAACCACTAAAGAACGCACAGAGCGAAAACAGACTGATTTTTTTTTTTTTTTTCCTCTTCTTCTTCTCAAAAGGGAGGCGGAGGAGAAGAAAAAGGGGAAGAGAGCCGAGAAGTCAAGCGAGAGAAACGTGGAGAGCCAGGCCAAAGCCAGCAGGCCCAGCAGCAGGAAGAAGGCGGACTTATCCTCGCTGCCAGGACATCAGTCAAGTCACAGGACGTGAGTGGAGACCCTCACACACAACCTTAACCCTAAAAGGCCAATGAGCTAATGATTTTAGTGCTGCATTCACACCCCTAAGCCCTTTCACTTAACCCCTGTGTCGACCCTGACTTGACCTTACTTAACCCTCACACCTTTTCTGAACTCCGCCCTGGATTTCATGTGGACTGCAACTCTCACATCCTTTTTCCCCTGACCGCTGTCTTTATGGGCCTGTTTAGTAGTCCTCACTTCATTTTCACTTGATCATTGCAGACTTACACATAGACCAAGTCAACTACTTAGATTGTCTGCAAAGGAACAGTGTATTTGATGTGGACCTTTATCACAAGTTACAGGGGAGCAGTGTATATCTAGTTGCTCAGATCTGCAGTGCAGAAATATGTAATAAAAAACAATCGATGTAAATAAGAACGAAGAGACATAGAACTACATATATCTGCTTTTTGAAACCCTGAACTGCTGAGTTGAGCATCTCGTATGGAGCTGGTGACTGGTGAGCCTCTGTGTCTGAGCTGGCTGGAGTGGACCGCAGGCCGTGCACCGCACCGCTGGTCTGTTGCTCTCGCTGAGCTGCGGCCGGCCCAGGCGGTGGAGTCTTGGCCCTGGCCACGCGCTTCCCTGCCGCGCCGCTGTCTCTGGAAGAGTCGATAATGAGTTTTTATAGGATCCGCTGGTGCTGGACGCAGGGGCTGTGACGGGCCTCTCCTTCCCTCATCCACCTACCCCTCCGCCCCCTCCCCTCCTTTCCCCCTCTCCACACACTGGTTGGCCGGGCCGGCGGGATCTCCAGCTGTCCCCCATAAGCGCAGCTGCCAGTGTACACAGGCTTCCTGTGATGTTAACGGGTGCTACTCCAGCCACCGGCCTTCCACGGGCCTCTTCTCCAGACTCGTCGCGCGCTGTTGGAAATCACATTTACATTTATTTACTCAACAGATGCGCTTTCATCCCGCTCAGAAACCCGACAGCGAGGCGCACATCGAGATTTTGATCTGCTGCCTTGGCCACAAACCCAGCTAGCGTCACGCCCTGCCAGTAGAGATGCAGTTGGCCTACAGTGCTTTTTGTTGTAGTGGTGCTAAATTAGCTTAATAGTTAGCAAACAAACAGGACCACACACATTGCTGCAGACTCATAAATATATGGGGACGCGCAAGCTTGGAGACCAGGCCTTTTGGACACATATGAATGCTCTCACATGCTTAACCTCTCGCGCACACACACACACACACATATATAACCCCCCCCCCACACACACACTGGTGATTCTTCACACCGACACACACATTCTCATCAGCCCTAATGCACACTCTTTAAGATGTCTCAGTGGCATGTGGGTGTCATTAGCACCTTGCTTTAGTGTTTACCATGGCTCACTCTCTTCGTCGTTAGACAGTCATATTGACCTGGACCTCCACATCACTCAGCTGTCCCCTGGAAATGCTATCTGTGTGTGTGTGTGTGTGTGAGAGAGAGAGAGAGAGAGAGCAAGAGAAGGAAAGAGTGTGTGTGTGTGTGTGTGTGTGTGTGTATATGCACATGTGTATGAGTGTCTGTGTGTGTGTGTGTGTGTAGCGAAAGGTGGAGGAGTGTGTCCCCACGGCCACATCCGTGTGTGTGCTGGGTTTCACTGCTCCACGGTGCACAGTTTTCATGACACAGTTATTGGAGTGGCCCGGGCGGCTTTAACAGCCATCTGCGTTTGTGTTTGCGTGGAGCGACTCATAGGGATGGGGCCCTCGCGGGGCCGTGATGGCCACTCCAGCCGTCCACTGCTCTCCTCTTTCCCCCAACTCTCTTCTTTTCTCTGTCCATTTCCTCCCTCTCTGTCCCTCTCTCTCCATAACCCCTTTCCCCCCTCCTCTTTCGCTCTCTCTCTTTCTCTTTCCCTTTCTTTCTCTTTTTCTTTTTCTTTCTCCGCTTTCTTGCTCTGTCCAGTTCTGTTTGTTTTTTGTCTGTTTTTTTCTTTTGCTCGTTCACTCTTCTTCACGTAGTCTTTCATCCCCTTGAGTCCTTAACTACTCACCTGCTCTGTCACGCTCCATATCAGAGTGCTGCACATCAGACATTCACCTGTTCTGTTGGGTTTTTATGGATCTATCTGTGTGTGTGTGTGTGTGTGTGTGTGTGTGCGCGTGCATGTGTGTATGTGTCTGTGTGTGTTTGTGTGTGTGTGTTCAGTAAGATTACGGTGGAGGAGTTCAGTGAGAGCTCATCAGAGAGCGGTGAGGATGAGGAGCAGCCTGAGCGGAGGCCAGAAAGCAACACTGACCTGCCCTCAGAGTACTGGCAGATTCAGAAACTGGTCAAATACCTCAAGGTACTCACATTAAACACACACACACACACACACACACACACACACACACACACAGGGAAGCACAAGCAGACATGCACACACACAAGCATGACTTTCCTAGACTGAAATGCTCTTGGCTGATCCAAAAATCTGTCAGATTGACACGCACACTGACACTAACACAGACACACATACACACTTCCACACGTACACAACCAGCATCCAAGAGCATTTTAGTGCAATTACATCTAGAAAACAGTACATGCACAAAATTGCACTCAGCGTGAGAGGTGAGGTGAGCGAGCGTGAGAGTGCAGACACACAGTTAAACCCGCTGCAGCCGACGCACAGCGAGCGCCCTGAGACCACTGCACTTCAGACAGCCCGGGTCACTCTGGAGCTTTACAGAGCTTCACAGGAACAGTGCACTTGGCCTTGAGGCTGCCGACAGCGGCGGTCTGCTGGCCACTGGCACGCTCCGCCTCCCCCTCCGCCGGCTTCCTCTGACCTCGCTCTGTTTTTTCTGTCAGAGAACAGGGCAAGTGGAGCTGTCGCTCATCTCCACACACACACACACACACGCATATACACAGAGAAATGTACACACACGTACGCATAGCGCAGCAGACATTCCTGTACTTGTGCCGGAAACTGGAACATTCATGGACCTGTTTCTCTGTAATCCTCTCACTGTATCTCTCTCTCTCTATCTGTCTCTCTGTCTCTCTCTGTGTCTCATTCTCTCTGCCTCTCTGTCTCTCTCACGCTCTTTCTCACATTGTAGTGAGCCAGTAGAGAGCAATTCAGAATTGCATGAAGACTGAACCTAGTCAATTTAGCTGTAACAGGCCTAATTTAGGGAATTTACAATTTGGTAATACTGAAGCGCATCATTGCTTTTTCCATTGCTGATAATTTGTGTGTGTGTGTGTGTGTGTGTGTATGCATTAGTGTGTGTGTATGCATTAGTGTGTGTGCGTGCTTGCTGGTGCCAGCACACACGTGTCTACTTTCTGGGAGCAGCAGCTGTGTGTGCTGTTTGGCCAATCCGCAGAGCATAAAGAAGTGTTGCACTGAAAGGTCTGACAGGGCATATGGTGAATATTAATGTGTCAGACAGAGAGAGATGAAGAGAGAGTGAGGAGGAGAGAAAGAGAGAGAGTCAGAGAGAATGAGGGGGGGAGGAAGAAATAGGGGGAATAAGTGCAGTAGAGGGAAAGAGGAGAGAAGCCTGCAGTGACCCAGACAGCCTTGGCCTGCCTATGTAGCCTGATTAAGGGACAGCACATACACACACACACACACACATTTACGCTCGTTAGCGGTCAGTTTATTTTGACGTGTCCGTAGATACGGATGGGGCAATCATATGACGTAATGAGTGGGGCACGCCACTGCGTAGCCCTGCCACTATGTGGACCCACCGCCACGCATTCCATGCCATAGGTAACCGCTAGCAACAGCAGGGATCGAAAATGAGTCAATTCCTGAAAGCTGGCCTTAATTTCAGTCTCCACATGATTGAGACCCAGCAGCGGTTTTTGTGCAGCAGCGCTTCCAAAAGGTGCATTTCATCCCCCCCCCACCCTTTCCCTGCTCTCCCCATTTCTTTGCCGTCTTCTCCATCTGCTTCGCCTTCCACCCTTTTTTCTCCCTTCTCTCCCCGACTCCTCTATCCTCCTCTCCTCCCTCTTTTCATCTATTCACTGAATTCACCGCTCTCCCTGAATTAAACGAAACGAAAAAAAGTTTTTTGTTTTTTTTTGTAGGAGCATAAAGTCACCTCTTGCCTATATAATGTGTGCATTAAATGTTATTATAAGCCATATAAGGTCGGATGAATGAATGGGTTGGTGTTTAGATTTAATTTGGGTCTTAATAGGATCATTCGTAGGGCAGCGCTAAATCTCCTGAAGGAAAACATCCATGTAGGGTTCAACCGCAGGTAGATATATTTAGGTTTGCCAAAACAGAGTGCATTGGATGTAAATGCCTCTCAGGGAAGCCCGTGCTCCCTTTCAAACAGACACACGCAGGGAGACAAACATGTGGAAAGAGACTCATTTCAGATAAGGCCTTTTATAGGGAGACTGCAACGATAATTACTGCTGTTTAGGTGATTTCGCTTGTGGTTGAGTCCATGATGAGTATGTGTGTGTGTGTGTGTGTGTGTTTATGTAGGTGTTTGTATGCTTGAGCATTTTTAACAGAAGGTCACTTTCTGGTTGCCTTGACTTTGAGACTGAGCTGAAGAGCATGCTTGTGTCTGTATGCCTGAGCAGCATATTACATGTGTATGACTGAACAGCATACTATGTCTGTGTATTTGGGTGTTTGGGTTTGTCTGTGTGATGTGCATGTTATTTGTGCTGAACAGGAAGCGTGCTTGCGCGTGTGTGTGTGTGTGTGTGTGTGTGTTTTGTGTCCTTCCCAGGCAGCTCTGTGCTGGGCTGCTGTGCCGCACACTGCAGTTATTTATGGGCTTTATCCAGTAGCGCTCTCATAATCTCATTCCCATCCCAGGCCGGAGCCAGCCTGTGCCAAGCTAAATATCTGCTTTATTTTAGGAGCGGCAGCCACGCTTTCTCTTCCCCTGCCAGCGTATAGACAGACGTTTGTATTCCGGACGGGAAGAACATTAGGAGTTTCATCGAGCGAGCGCCATTCGGACGATCTGTTTTGTGTGTGTTAGTTTGTTGTTTTATGTGCACAGGGGTATGTCTTGTGTTCATGGGTATGTCCTGGATGCATGTTCACGCTCTTGTATGTGGGATTTGTGTGTGTGTGTGTGTGTCTGCTGGTGCATGTTTTGCTACACACAAGCCAAGCTTATGTAGGAAACTGTTTGCCGCTGTCCACTGCCTACTTCCCCAACAGCAAATACTGTATGTACACACACACACACACACACACACACACACACAGTTGTGTGCGTTCTGTCAGCATAACCTATATAGGTGTATGGCGAGACGAGGCAGTCCTCCCTGTTTGGAGAACACCCAGTCACAGAGCATTCATACTACGCTCCATTCACACACAGCAAGCAAACAGGGCATTATAGTTTCCATACACACTTGCCTAATTGCCATCACATCAGTGAGTGGGTAGTGCAAGGTAACCACAGGGTATTTGTTTTACAAGCTCCAAACCCAACTGCCTCATTAGCCTGAATCAGAGATGTATGGCAACTAAACAGTGTTTCATAGACAGAGAGGAGGACAGAGAGAAAGAGAGTAAGGAATGAAGAGAGTCTGAAAAGAGAGAGAGAGGCGGCCTACACTTCTTTAGCTGTGAGCAATTACCCTGCTTTAGCCTGCGCTGTTTCCTATTAATCCTGTCTATGTGCCTACACTGTTGGAGGGCTAGGACTTTGTCATGATACTCTGGGCCAAAATGATTAACCAACTTTATTACTCACCCAATTGCTCGAAATGAGTGTGTATGTGTGTTTATGTTTCAGTGTGTGTGTGTGTGTGTGTGTGTGTGTGTGTACATAAATGTGCATGCGTATGTCTGGGCAGGAAATGAATGTTCTTGTTTCGTACCTGCTGCTTTGCCAGGTTCAGATTTAATTGCACTGCGGCCCTTCCCAGGAGAGAGAGAGAGTGAGAGAGTTGCTGTTATCTTTGCACTGGAGACGTCGTCTATCAGGCCCCTTTCATCTTTTTCACCTGAGAGCGCTCCAGGGCACCGCGGCCTCAGGCGTGGGATCCCATACAGCTCAGAAGAGTCTTAGACAAGTTTAGATAAGAAACCCCATACTGCACAGCCACCCATGGGTTCTCCTGGATGAGTGGAGGGGAGAGCAATTGCAAACAGCCACACAGACAAACAGACAAGACAAGTAGACAAATAGGCAGTATTGAAATCACAATTATTCAACACGTTTATGCATCAACTTTGGAAACATTTTGCATTTATTTAACTCTTATTTAGTGATTTCTTTCGTATAGGGTGTGTATATGTGGCATTCAGTTTCAAGATTATTGCCATCTATTCATAAAAAAAGCATTAATCAGTTATTACATTTCTTGCTCTCAAAACAACCCAGAATAAGTGCCTTATAGTCCAGCTGGCCTACACAAGTAGAATGTGACAAAAAATTATCCTTGTTCCTGATTATGTTACTCTTGAGGTTGTTGGAGGCAACGGTGGGAGGTGGATAGGCAGACAGACAGGGCTAGTGAATGTAAAATATCGGCTCCATGTAGGAAGACATATAGACAGGGCTACTGGATGGATGAGAGAAGTGAGAGTTGAGATCCCAATGATCTCCTAGGAGCTTTTATCCACTTAACTGTGGTCAGTGGCGTCTGGGTGTGTGAGTGTGAAAGCCTGTTAAGTTCTGGGTGAGTGTGTGAGGTGATCAGGTTAGGTCAGCTGAAGTGGGATCAGTAAGGGGAGCCAGACAGACACTGCATGCTCTTAAGTTCTCTCCCATC
>JAIFZK010000008.1:21020000-21080000 GCA_027481765.1 Tenualosa thibaudeaui
TGTGCAAGTTTTCCATGCCTTATGGCCTGTTTGTGTTGTGTGTGTGTGTGTGTGTGTGTGTGTGTGTGTGTGCCCTATGTCCTCACTCCTGTCACCTTGTCCTTAGTCTCAGCACACTGCCCCCATACCTACTCATGCTCCTCTAATTAGTGTTCAGTCTCACTGTCATCCGTCTGCTCGGGTCTGAGTGTTGGGAGCCGGAGCCAGGAAAGAAGGGGAGAGATGGTAAATCTGGCATGGTGGTGGTGATGGTGATGGTGGGGGGTCAGTGGGTGTCTGTGTGTAATTGAGGATTGATGATGAACGCTCCGACCTCATCTCGGCCGGCCTGTGCATTCCGGGGCAGCCCGCGCCCATAAATCCTCCTTAATGTGAGCAGAGAGCGCTGCGGGCCTAAGAGGAGAGAAGACATGTTTCTTGTTGGCAGACGCACGGCCGACATCTCTGAGCACGCTTCGTTCTCGGGCTCCCCGCCTCACCCGTCTATCTGCCCCTCGTGATCCCTCTCTCCTCGTCTTTCTTATTCCCCCCCTGCAACCTCTCTGCCTCCTCATAAATCCTCTTGCCCCCCGTTTCTCTCTCTTATCTCATCTCTAAAGTTTTGGCTCAGTTCCTCTAGCTTTCTTCCCCTCCTGATAGGTCTCTCTCCCTCCCTCCCTCCTTTCTTCCCCTCTCTCTTAATCTCCTCTGTTCTGACTGATGGAGCAGACTGGCTGGACCACCAGGCGTTTCCCCCATCAGTTGGCGTGGTATCAGGACCTGGAGGGGAGGAAGTGATTTATGGGAAGCATCCAGAGCCTCTCAGTAGCTGAAGGTCAGAGCTCCATTGCTTCCTTTTTAGGCTACTGTGGAAATCAATTAGAGAGAGAGAAAGAAGAAAGAAAGAGAGAAAAGATCTTTTGTGAAAATTGTGTGAGGGCAAGAGAGGTGTGTTTTGGCTTTCATTTCAGACCCAGGGAAGTGACAGTGTTAAGTGTTGCTCACATAAGTACACCTCATCCACATGTATAGGCATATGGTCATTTTATTTTGACATGGCTATAGATCTATATGGGCCGTGTAAGTGCAGAGGTGGAGAGAGTGATGGATTGGATCCCAGGTCGTTGGACTCCCTGGGACTTTAGCCTCTCGAAGCATTCACTGCTGTAATGGCAAGACACTTAAATGTTCACGACTGGTGCGTTCATCATAAACTGAAAGTGTGCATGAGTGAGCGTTTATGTCTGCCTGTGTGTGTGTGTGTGTGTATGTGTGTGACCTTGGATGTGTTAGTGATACCACAGCTCAAGAACTCATCCTGCCTGGAACATCTGCCCCTGCGCACCCAGCGGGAGCGTGAAAGACGCCGTCTAAAGGATGCTCACATGGTGTCTGTGTGCTCAAGAATGTCTATGGCAGCAGCCCAGTCCAGACCAGTGCAGAGACAATGACAAAAAAACATGGAAGCACATGATCCTCTAACTTTTCTCCTTTTCTTCCTCTTCCCCTCCTCCTTCTCCTCCTCCTTTTCATCCTCATCACTCTCCTCTTTGGGGTTCACCTCGGAGCTACTGGTTCTAAAGATAGTGTGGTGTTTTTGCATGGAGCCCTGGTGCTGGTGCGGCCCTTTGAAGAGACAGGATGGTGAGGGTTAGGGAGCGCGGCTCTGCCGCTGGTAGCACAAGGATGGTTCACATTTAGGCCACTGTCATAATATGGAGAACACATGTGCTGTTCTCCGTCTCCCTGGATCTCTCTCTCTGTCTCTCTCTCTCTGTCTCTCTCTCTCTTTTTCTTTCTTTCTTTTTTTCATTCTTTCATTCTTTCTTTCTCAATTTCTGTGTTTTTCCCTCCATGGTAATTTTCTATCTTACTCAGCTCCAGCAGTTGTTCTTTTATGAAATTACTCTAAAGACTATGGTGCAATTCTGATTTTTTATTTATTTTTCTGTTTTAAATTAACCTAATTGCGATGATCATTTTCCTTCATCTTCATAGTATGCATGTGGGTGGTAGGTGCATGCTTGCTTGTTTGTGTGTGTGTGTGTGTGTGTGCTCATGCACGCTTCTGCGTGTGTCCCAGTGAGTTTGTGGCAATCTCTTGGGATTGGTTTGATCCAGATATACTTATGCAGTGTGTGTCTAATAAAAAAGTAAGTAGTAATGGCCTGCAGTTCACCCAGTGCACACACACTCAGCCACACACACACTATCAGTAGTTCATTTATGAAAGAACAATAAGTGATGTGATTGTAGGATTGTCAGGAGATTTGGACTTCAGTGAGCCACAGTGTCACATTTCAAAGTGTAACGCGTCTGGTGTTACGGCGGCTTTCCGGCACATTCCATACCTACTATGCTCAGCAACAGCTCCTGTCTGAAGGGAGACAAGAGGACGAAGAGGGGAGCGTTCACCTCAAACATTTCAGGAGGAGGAAGAAAGAAAAAAAGAGAGAAGGAAAAAAAAGGAAAGAACGACAAGAGGAGCCATCGCACGGAAAATACAGATGTTGGAAAGCTCCCAGAGGTTGAGACAAGCACTCTCTCAGTTTGAGCCAGCGCCTCAGCCACAGCCTTGTGGTTTGATGCACCAAACACATTCATCCACATTGTGGCATCTGTGTGTGTGTGTGTGTGTGTGTGTGTGTGTGTGTGTGTGTGTGGCGATATGTAAAGGATGAAACGCTATCATGCGTACTTCTCTTTCAACGTGTTCCACATGTTTGAAAGCTAAATATCACTCATCCTGTGCGTCTCGTGTGATTGGGAGAATGAAGAGCAATGAAAGGATAATCTGCTCTCTGTGACTGCACTGCGTGGTTCAGGCCCAGTTGCCAAACCCACAACTGATAGCCCCTCGGCCATGTTCAGTCTGCACTAGTTCCTCGGTTACTAATTTGCGGACCAGGCACAGTAAAACAAGAGTGTGTGTGTTTTGTGTGTGTGTGTGTGTGTTTGGTGTGTGTGTGACTGTGTCTGCATGTGTGGGCATGTTGTGTGTGTGTGTGTGTGTGTGTATGTATGTGTGTGTATAGCAACTGTCAAAACAGAGGCTTCTGAAAGGCAACGTTGTGATTATCGTAAGCATTTTGATGCTCATTTGCCTGTATCTGGCTGCTTAGGTCATTGTGTCTGGTTTCTGGCCACTGAGGCGCGCCAGGCGGGCAGGCAGGCAGAGGGGCCTGCAGCAGATCATTTGCCTCCAGATGTGTGCACAGAGCGAGCCAGAAACACCTACTCATGCTTATGCTCTCAGCTATACAGCAGGAGATAGCCAGCACAGATAGATAGATAGATAGATAGATAGATAGATAGATAGATAGATAGATAGATAGATAGATAGATAGATAGATAGATAGTGACAGAGATGGAAAGGCAAAGTAATTTGATTGATGTTTTCTGGGAGAGGAAAACAGAAATTATTGGGAAAAAAAGAGAAGAATGTGGTTGAGTGTGGTTAGAGTTAAAAATAAACAGCATGAAGTAACATCCAAACCAGTAAATGAACAATGTTGTCATCCATTCTCACCCCTTCCCACATCTTGCTTTCCACTGCCTCGGCATATTGGTCTCTCCATGTTTGTGTGTACTGCTTTGTGTCTGTGTGTGTGTGTATGTGTTTGTGTGTAGATTTGTGTCTGTGTTTGATATTTGTTTGTGTGTGTGTCTGTTTGTCTGTGTGTGTTTGTTTGTTTGTAGATTTGTGTCCGGTGGTGTTTGTGTGTACTCCCTTGTTTGTGTGTGTATTTACACACGACATGTGTTTACATTGTGGTGTGCTGTGCTTTGCTTTGCTTCTCTGCAGGGCGGTAACCAGACAGCCACGGTGATCGCGCTGTGCTCTATGCGGGACTTCAACTTGGCCCAGGAGACCTGTCAGCTGGCCATCAGGGACGTGGGCGGCCTGGAGGTCCTCATCAACCTGTTGGCCACCGAGGAGATCAAATGCAAAGTGAGCCTGAGGGAAGAGGGGGGAGAGGGAATGAGGGATGGAGAGAGAGGGAGGGAGGGAGGGAGGGAGGAACCTAGTGAGATGGAGAAGCAGCCGTGAAAGCAGTTTTCAATAAAGATTGAGTATGATAAAAGATGAAAGTAAAGAAATCAAAAAGCTTGATAGAGTGATGTAGAGGTGTATTGAGGTGCAGAGAAAGTGCTGGAATGAAGGAGGAAGAGTGAGATGGACAGAGCAGCAGATGGTCAGTAGGTCAGATTGAGATAGATGGACAGAGGGGATGGGGAAAATGCAAGCAGTAGCAAATTGAGGACAAAACGATTTGGACTGCGCAGAGAGGGGAGAGAGTGTGCAACAGAGCACTGCAGTAAACCTGTCACACCAGACACATTAATGAGGCCTGTGTGTGCATCCGTGTGTGTGGATGTGTGTATGTGTATGTGTATGAATAACTATTTGTTGCTCGTAAAGTGAGGTGTCTCTTGTAAAACGGATGAGGCCGTATGGAGCGTGTGCTGCTGTTCTGGCTGCAGCTGTGTGTGCTCTGTTGGCCAGGCTCAGGCTGACCTCACACGGGGCTCACACACGTCTGCTTCTGCATGCGCACAGCTCCGAGAGCAGCCAGACAAGCACTTGACCTCTGACCTCCACACTACTTGTTGTGTCAGGTTCCCTCCCTGCCCTGCTCTGTGTTACAGTCATGAGCATGGCCATTAGAGACACACTTTACAACTCTACAATACAGCCTGGGTGGGAATGGAACTACCCAAGATAACCTAGATTTATATATTCAGTGTGCTTTATTGTGTAGGAAACCTTTTAATCACTGGCCCTATTTACATGGATAGATTTTCTTTCATTCCAGTTAAACTGTTCTGATTAAAAATCCAGGGTCGTTGGTTTACATGCAGCAACAATCTATTCCACTCAGATGTTAAGTGGTCATGTGACGTAGGCGCACATTTGGCCTCTTTTTAAAATCACCTCAAAATGGTAATCAAAGACATCTTTTCAGTGAAGCTAGGAAGTAACCAAAGGAGGGTAACTCATCACACTAAAGTAGGTGAATTTTGAATTCAATTCAATTCAGTTTTATTTATACAGCGCCTTTTACAATAGTATTGTCTCGTGGCGCTTCACAGAAGGAGCACCCAAGAGCAACAGGGGCAAGGACAAACTCCCTTATGTTCAGTTAATCTAGGAAGAAACCTTGGGCAGATCCACGACTCAAGGGGCTAACCCAACTGCCAGGGGTCATGGAGAAAAATTACAATCAGTGGTAACCATGGCAGACTATAAGTTGCCTATGGTTTTAGCTAAGGTTCATAATAGTTCATAATAGAGTATTATCCCACTTTTACAATACATGGTAGTCAGTCTATAGGTGGTTATCAGGAATTATGGCTGGACAATGTAGCAGCGGCCAGGCATAGTGACAAACTCAAAGGAATGAGATGGGTCATGGGGGTAACAGTAAGGGTCCATTTGACAGCGCCATTGTGAGGGGGGGTCAATCACAAAGCCTCAGGAAGGGGAGTCGGGCCCAGCATCAGCGTCCAGGAAGGTCCTCTGTGATGGGGAGTTGGTCGTGACATGTGCCTCCCGTAGTGTTGGTTGTAGTCCACTCAGGAGGGGAGGGTGAGAGGAGTCCGCCGGAATGAGGCAGGGATGACACTCAGCAAAGATAATTGTGGACAGAGGAAAATAGTGAATTAGGCCAGGCTCGCACATCAGAAGCAAAAAGCAGAAAGCAGTAATTTGGGCAGAGAGTTGTACGGCAATTTGCGGCAATTTTGAATGAGAGGTGAGCACAGTAAATGGCTGTCAGTTGTCTTAGAAAACTAATATTACCTTGGTAAAGATAGGACAAGCTTGCATGGTCCCATAGTTGTCCGGAGTTGTGAAATGTTGTGGATGATCACAGCGACAGTGAAATAGATATCAGAGGATTTATTTCTACAAAATACAGGCTTGTTCATGTTGAAATATGAGCGATGCGCATGTGCAAAAAAAGTTCAATCCGATCAAGTGTTTACATAATTGTTCAATTCCTATCGAAATAGGAATTTATATTTATATTTATATACCACCCCTTTCATTCCAATTAAAATTTTAATCAAATCAGAAAATTCTGTTACGATCAGGGTGTTTACATGTGATACATGTGTCATTTCTATTCTGATTGAGCTGTTATTCTGTTTCTATTACGATTGTGTCCATGTAAATGAGGTGTTTGCAGATGTAATGACACTCATAATTACAGCTAGATTTTCTACTGTGTGTGTGTGTGTGTGTATGTGTGTGTGTGTCAGATTGGCTCTCTGAAAATCCTGAAGGAGGTCAGCCAGAACTCTCAGATCCGGCGGGCGATCGCGGACCTTGGGGGCCTGCAGACCATGGTGTGCATCCTGGACTCCCCCGACAAGGAGCTCAAGTGTCTGTCAGCTGAGACCATCGCCAACGTGGCCAAGTTCAGAAGGGCCCGCAGGACCGTCAGACAGCATGGGGGCATCAAGAGGCTGGTGAGTGTGTATGTGTGTGTGCATGTGTGTATGTGTGTGTTTGCATGTCTGTATGTTTTGCTTGCTTGTGTGTTTGTTTTTGTGGTGTATGTATGTTTGATTTTGTGTGTGTGTGTGTGTGCATGTTTTTTATATGAGAGAGAGAGAGAGAAAGAGTGAGTGTCTGTGAATGTGTGAGTGTCTGTAAATGTGTGTGTGTATGTGTGTGTGTGTCTGTTTGGGTCCAGACATAGGTGAACAGTGTTACCATGGCTCCAGTTAGGCGGCCCTAAAGAGGGTAATTGCTGGAGAGGCCTGGGTGAAGCCACTTAGCTTGTTCATTTTGTTCACCCTTCACCACACTGTGTTACTGGGTGTATGTATGTGCGTGTGTGTGTGTATGTGTGTGTGTGTGTATGTGTGTGTGTGTGTGTGTATATATGTGCAAGTGTGCGTGTGAGTTTGCGTGTGTGTGTGCGTGTGTGTATGTGTGTGTGTGTGTATGTGTGTGTGCGTGTGTTGGGGTAAAAAGGTGAGGGTCAGGTCGGTCGTGGCCATATGGAAACAAATCACCCTCTACCATGAGTGTGACCTCAGACTCATCACCACTCTCCAGACCACCCTTACCTTCAACATAATTAACCCCCCTGTGTCGCCCCTACACCTCTCTATCTTGCCTCCACCCCTCCCCCTCTCTTTCTTACTCTCTCTCTCTTTCCCCCAGCCCTCTGTGTCTCTGTCTCCACCTCCCTCTGGCTAGTCTGTGCCATCAAAGTCAGGCTGGCTCATGTAAAAACAGATAGAGTATCGGGGGCCAGGCTGGTAGTGGAGTGTGTGTTTATTGACCGAGGGCGGCAGTAGCGTGATTAAAGCCCTCCTGTTGTAGTGTATATTTTGCCGAGCGCTGAGCAGGATTAGTCTCAGGTATCGTGGCAGACCACCTGTGCGTGCGTGTGTGTGTGTGTGTGCTCGGACCCCACTCACTTAGTGTGTGGAGGCAAGTGTGTAAGAAAGAGGTTGGTAAGACCGGGTGCTGCAGGTCAACTGATTTCAGGTCAGCTATGAAGGTGCAGTGAGTTTTGGACTGTGTGAGGTCGTACACATCTGGGGTTGTCATCAGATGTTTTTTTTAAACAGTGGGGTCAGCTTATGGCATCATGAAATGGGATTGCTGTCACTTCCATGGGGGTTACGTCATGGACGTTGGTTTTAGCTGGTTGCTCTTGAGTGTGTGTGTGTGTGTGTGTGTGTGTGTGTGTGTGTGTGTGTTATGTGGGCCTATCTGCAGGTGAACCACACTTAGTGAATGTGTAGGAATGCATGGCTTTGTCTACATCTCCTGATATTTGTTTGTATGCCTGCTTGTCTGTCTGTGTATTTGTGTGTGTGTGTGTGTGTAGGTGGAGCTGCTGGACTGCGTGCCTGACTCTGCGGCCCTGACTGCGGAGCAGGAGCGTGATGTGGAGGTGGCGCGCTGCGGCGCTCTGGCCCTCTGGAGCTGCAGTAAGAGCACTCGCAACAAGGAGGCCATCCGCTGCGCCGGGGGCATCCCGCTGCTCGCCCGCCTCCTCAAGTCACCCCATGAGAACATGCTCATCCCTGTAGTGGGCACCTTACAGGAGTGCGCCTCCGAGGTCAGGCCTGCCCGGCTTGTCTTTATTTTAACGGCCCTTTAAAGGAGAAATCTGGTGCGAATCAATCCAGAGCTCTGTTGTTCGAGGTCACTGAGTGCTGTTGGTAGGAAAAATATAAAAACTGAATGATTCAGTTTAATTTCGCTATGCCCCATTCAGTTAATGTTAGCTGTCGGCTGGTTATGGGGTCTATGTCTTGGTTCTTCTCCTACAGACCTCAAACAGCAGGGCTATGGATTGAATCACTCTGGATTTCTCCTTTAATGTAGCGCTCAGTGGCAGGAAGGCATATCCCAATGAAATATTTTCTTTCAATTCTGCCTTCAGAGTTATCTAAGTTTTACCCAGTATTGAAGGCAACATAGATGTATACTTCTTGGTGCTTTCAATATCCAAAATTCTGTTGAACCATGAAGTCAACTTTTGATATCTTGGCAATTAAACAAAAGACAGCATTTCTTTTAGCTAACAGTTTTTAACCAATACCTTGATGCCTGCTACAGCAAGGGGCTTGGTATACAGTGAAGACAGGCTGCAGCCATATTTTGGACAGATCCAGCGTTACGTTACCATGTTTTTTTATCATTTAGTTTTAAATAAAATAACAATCACATCAAATCATGGAGGACTTGGTTTGGTTTCAGTGGGGACACAGAAGTTGTCTCAATTGCATTGATTCTGAGTGGAGGTGGTTCACACAGACTTTGTCATAGTATGTCTGAGACGCTGTTAATGGTCTATGGACATAATGGTCTATGCTTTTAAATTTCAGCAAAACTCCACTGTTGCTTGCTGCTGTACCCATTTACAGTTTAAAGAAGACTAATGTGTACTTTAAGCATGTATGGGCGGAAGCACAAAAATAATGTATGCATACAGAGCTATACTTGTGGCTGATAAAATTTTATGGTTGGCCAAACAACCAGAAAGTTAATCTTAAACTCCTGTTTGTGTTCATTTTATTAGACACAGTGTGGTGTCTGTGTGTGTGTGTGTGTGTGTGTATGTGTGTGTGTGTGTGTCTGTACTAGCTCAGTTGTGAGCCCCTGACAAAGACCTTGCAGTCAAAATGCTGTGTCTGATGAATTGCCTAGCCAGAAAACATTGAGCAGTATGCAGCTATTTGTCAGTGCCAATTTCTGCCCACTCTGTCCAGCCCCTGTGTTAAGTTATTTGAGATGAGCCTGAGCTTCACATATCTCCCCCACACACACACACACACACAATCCAGCCCTTCATCGCTCCTGTGTAGGCTGGGCCCCAGTTGAGCCTACTGCTAGCTGTGAATGTTATTAGCAGTGGTAAATGATAATTAAATTGTAATGGAGCCCCACAGCAGTGCTGTTTCTGTTAATGACAGAGAACTTATCGTGGTGCCAGCTGGTAATGTTATTAGCTGTGAATGTTATTAGCTGGGAGTGTTTGTGATTAACTTGTTATACAGCCCTTTACCTGTGCTGTTCTGCAGCTTTACTTAGCATTATTTTGAGTGTGTGTGCATGTGTGTGTATGTGTGTGTGAAACAGAAGTCATTTGTCTGATAATTTTTTATCTCAATCTGATTTCATTGTAATTGACATGGCATAAATAGAATTTTGTGGGGATTTTTTTCGGGACCTTTATGACCCCTGTCATAGTCCAGAACTAGAGTGTGACTGCTCCAATGTGTGTGTGTGTGTCTGAGCAGAAGAGCTACCGCATTGCCATTCAGACAGAGGGCATGATTGAGGACCTGGTGAAGAACCTGAGCTGTGTCAACCAAGAGCTGCAGATGCATTGTGCCAGCGCCATCTTTAAGGTAGCACTGAGCACAGATTGCAGTCTGCTCTCTACCACAGATCAATACAGTCATAGATAAACACATCATGTTGATTCCATTGGTTTCTGCTGTTGTATGTCTTTATTTGTGTGCATGTCTGTGCCTGTGTTTGTGTGTGTCTGTGTATGTGTGTGTGTGTGTGTGTGTTAGTGTGCGGAGGACAAGCAAACGCGTGACTTGGTCCGGCACTATGCTGGCCTCCAGCCCCTGGTGAATCTGCTCAGCAAGTCAGAGAACAAGCAGCTGCTGGCCGCCACCACTGGAGCCATCTGGAAGTGCTCCATCAGCATGGAGAATGTAGCCATGTAAGCAGCCCATTAGCACACGTTCATAAAGACACATAAACATATGGAGATGCACTTGCTACACCACAACACATTTCCTGTTGCAACATTTACACACCCAATAACATTCTTAGAAATGTATGTGAATGGATCCAGAAATGCACCGTACATGAGACTCATGAGACTATGTAGCCACCACATACAGTTATGTGTAATGCATACAGAAAAGTAGCACCATACACATTAGCTGAAGTTCTAATTTCATAAATTCATGATTTGCCCAAAGTTCAGTGCCTTTGGCTGAGTTAACCAGTGTTGGTTTGGTTTGGGTGAGTTAACCAGTGTTGATTTGGTTTGAGTGAGTTAAGCAGTGTTGATTTGGTTTGGGTGAGTTAAGCAGTGTTGATTTGGTTTGGGTGAGTTAACCAGTGTTGATTTGGTTTCTCGTGTGCGTTGTATGTGTCATCGTTTTGCCACTATGGGCTGCAGAGCATGGCGGTACTAGGAAGATAAACAAAACTGTACTGTATGGTCAGGGTCAAAGGAGAGCATCTGCTCCTCACACACACAAAGTGCTGTTGTGCCTGCCTGTCTGCTTACCCTGATTAAACCAAATATTCATATCCAATTGCCAGACATCAGCCACCTCGTAATGGAACCATTCAATGGGGCTGATTGCCCCGTCATTCAATCAGGGTCCATATTTCAGACGCGCCAGAGAGATTGGCTGTCAAAAGGGGCCAAGGCTGCAGAGGAGAGACATTACTGAAGCAGGGAGGGGCATTGCCACAGCTCAAGTATGAGTGAAGCCTAGAGGTATCAGCAGAGTGGTGGAGGTGAGGGCAAGGGCTCAGGTGATTGTAATTTGTGGTGTAGGTAGATGGATCTACCATACCTTGTGTGTGTGTGTGTGTGTGTGTGTGTGTGTGTGTGTGTGTGTGTGTGTGTGTGTGCATGTGCGTGTCATGAGAGCATTCTAGTGAAGGGGAACGAGAGAGGATGTGCAATCACACGTGCTGCTTTCTTTTCTCCCGCTCCGCCGTCTTTTTTTTTTCCCTCCTCTGTTTTTATGAGACGTCTCATTTGTTCACATGCGAGACTCAGTTTTTCCACTTGTCTGCTGCGCTGTCATACCCCATCCCTCCATCTCTAGCGTGGCCTCGGGAAAGTGATCATTTGACTTTTCAAAGAGTGAAAAACACAGTTTTTTCCCCAACTTGGTGACTGAGCTCTGGTGTCTTTTATGGGGACTGTTTTGCAGGAGGAATGTTCTTGCTCTGGCGTTTCTTTCCCCCTTGCTCTGTTAACAAAGGGCCGTGAGACGTGTTGATTTTATGGACACTTCAGTAATGTGTTAGTCACAGCCATTACCCTATTAGTGCTGCTGAGCATGTCACATGTATATGTGTGTGTGTGGGTGTGTGTGTGAGGGAAGTGTGCATAGAGAGGGGTTTTGTGTATACTTTAAGGACACGTGTGTGTGAGAGAGAGTGAGTGCGTATGTGTGTGTGTATGCGTGTGCTAAAGATGTCTGTGCCTTAATGGTCTGGAGTATAAGCTGACGGGCTCTTAAATCATCCTGCATGTACACCATGCAAGAGATGGTCCTGAGTCGGCCTAATTCGGCGTGCTGGTGACATTTAGGGACGCGTTCCTGGCTGCACTTGTTTTTTTTGTTTTTTTTTTGAGTTCCCCCTTTTTATTGGTGGTTTGTAGTTTGGTCATTTTCCCCCCATAAATAATTACGGCACCAGAAAACGTGACCTGGCAGCTACATGCTGTCGCACAGGCTCTCCTATAACAGTGTGATTTAGAGTGTTTGACTCTCCCTACGGCACAAGGCAGGGGACATACCAAAACACAGCTTACACACGCATTATTCCATCCCACGGTAACCTACGCATAAATAACACTGCACTTAATATTTATTTATATTCCTCTGTCCCACGTGCAGGCCAACAGCCTGATAAAGCTGCATTCTTTACACAAAGACACCTTCTGGAGAACGGTCAGGTTTTGATCGATTGAGACATTTGGGAACGGGTGTCTCGAAGCGTCTGGCCTCAAAGCCTCGGATGAGCCGGAGTTAAGAGGGAATTTACGGAGGGAGAGAGGCGCTCTCTGCTTTCCCAAAAAAACGCCCAGTAGCGCTAAGTCAGTTCTCTCCCCACCTCGTACATCAGAGCTGACAGACTCTTATCCCGCATTTAGATCAGTTTTAAGTCTCCCCCACTGAAGGAGCAAGCTTGAAAAAAACAAAAAAGAAGCCCATTAACCAGATATGTTAGAGCAGCACCAATAAACATTATACAGCCATGTTACATGGCCATAAAAAAGGTAGACTTTATAAGTTCCGAGGGTGTGTGGAGGTGCGAGTGGGATCGTTTATACACTGCAATGGCTTCTGAAGTGGCGGCTGGGCACACATAAACAGATGCATACACAGAGGCACCCACACCAAAACAATTGCTCTTTCTCTGTCTGTTTTTTTTCTTAAACACACACATATACCACATACACAGACACACACACACACAGACACGCGCACACACACACACACACACACACACAGGCAAACGCTTTAACAACAAAACACCTTGTGGGATTTTCTTGACTCTAGTTCAAGTTTTGTGCAGAGTGTATGCCTTTCCAAAGGCCTCCCTGTGCCCTTGCCTCCAAACAAAATGACATGCTTACAATAACATCACACTCACTCAGTCAAGGTTCACTTATACACACACACACGCACACACACACACACACACATACACACAGTCCTGCCACACTTTCACTAAAACAACATGCTTGCACTCGGCTCCCCTTAGTCTTAGCCACACATTCAGAAGACTGCTCACAAGCCCAAGCCATATGTGGACAACACACACAAACACACATGGGCACTCATTCACACTACAAACAAACACGTACATACACGCACACACACATACACACACACACACACACACACACACACACGCATCCTTGCCTACCACTTGCCCAAGAACAACACATTTGCACTGGGCTCCCCCCCAACCTAGCTTCCCTCCTCTCAGCTGCAACCCCCCACCCCCGCCCCAGCGGGATCCATGCCCAGGCAAGCTACCCTGCTCGGGAGGCCCTGCCTGGCACAGGTGCTAAAACACGTTAACCGCTCTGGCTGCGGGCACCGCTGCACGGCCCTGTGCCCAGCTCTTACTGCCTCTGCTCCACCGCCTAATGACTCATAACACCGTTGCTACGCAGAGAGGCGGCAATAACAATAATCATCATCATCATCATCGTCACCAGCGTTGTAGAAAATAATAGCGATGATAACAATAATTCCCATAATCGCAGCGTAAACCACATATGGTGACACTTCATTTGCCGACTTCAGACGACGCCCTCACTGGCATCGACGTGGCCAGTCGTTACGGAACGGGACGTGAGTGATGACAAAGGAATCCGTCGTGAGGAAGAAGGCCAAAACGAGAGCGTGCGGACAGCGCGCAGCTACAACGTTTTCCCACAGCCGGCCAACGCAGCCTGTTGTGCCTGCTGTGCTGCCTGCTGCATTGCCTCAGAACGTCCACACCGGTGGGTGTGAACGTGAGGAAAAGCCTTGGCCTCGGCCGGCCCGAGAAAGGAAGCCAGCGGGATGCCAAACGCATGTGCATTAATGCGCACTTTTAAAAAAATTGTGCGAGAGAGGAACCTGGATTTGGTCGACTTTGCCAGGGTTATTTGAACGACACATAAAAACGTCAAGGTCAGATACGCCGTTGGAATGGAATGACCAGGCCATTAGCGTCGTTGAAATGAGTGCGGTGGAGAGTAACGGCAGACCAGCACTGTTTCTCTGGCTCTTTCTCTTTTCCTTTCTCACTCCCTCTTTCTCTCCCGCTTTTCTCCAACTCACTCCATCTGCCTCCGGCTCTGCTTATGCTTCAAAATCAATCACTCAGCACTCCACGAATCAGGAACAAAATCATTTTTGAACGTATTTTACAACAGCAATGAAAAGCCATGTTTTTCCCTCTTCCTCAAATTAGTTTTTTCTTCCTGACCAAAAATTACATGAACAGTTTGGACAAGTCCGGTGGCTTGCTGCAGACAGCACACTTTTGTGTGTGTGTGTGTGTGGGTGTGGGTGTGGATGGGTTTGTATGCGCACACACACCTTAGCCGTTCCGGGAGACCTCCACAGCATCGGCCCCAGGAACATGCGGGAATCATTTGCCTGATTAATGATGCATCAGAATAAGAAATGATTGATGGTGAAAAATACAATTATGTTCATAAGTTAAGTGTGTTTACATAAGGCTGAGCATTTCTTAAACACCCAGAGGTGGAGGTCTGCTTCCAGCCAGCTGTGTGAGGGAAGCACCTTATAATAAAACCGTAAGCTCAACATTGTCTTCTCCCTGGACTCTCTAACGTCAATCCACTTTTACTCTTGTGCTCTCACCATTGTGTTGTCTCTGACTTGACCCTGTCTATGTCTTTCTTTCTTTCTCTCTCTCTCTCTCTCTCTCTCTCTCTCTCTCTCTCTCTTGCACTCTCTCTCTCTATCTCTTTCTCTCTCGTTTTCTCTGCTTTCATTCTCCTGTCTTGCCAAGACAAACCGTTTTGGACAATGTGTGTGAGCTCAGTCAGCGGTAGTAGATTTATGCTTGCGCTGATATCTGGCTCATTGAAGCAGCCATTGCGAGCTGTTTTTGGGCTCTTGCTGGGCCTTGGATGGGAAGCAATCAGCTCTGAGCGCCTCTCCCCTGAACTCAGGCCTGCTTGAGGTCACCATTCAGAAGTCCATAAGCAATTATGGGTTCTACAGGGCCTTCCAGTCAGTGGCTAGTTGGTGATGAGCAAACCATAATTGCAGCTCTTCCTAAGTCCTTTTCTTCCGCTATTCTCTCCTCTGTCTATCTCTCTCTGTTTTCTCTCATGTTTGTGTGTGTGTGTGTCTGTGTGTGTGTGTGTGTGTGTGTGTGTGTGACTCACTAGCCTCGTCTCAGTAACATGTTGCTATTTCATGCGCTTACAGTATGGTATCACGCCACACACAAAACACACTGTAGCAGTGAGCTGGTGAACCTTTAGCGGTTTCTATGTAGTTGAGAAAGAGATCCAAAATATGGTTCCAAAACGCATGACCCAAAACACAATGCACTGTAGCATCATTAGCTGGAGCTCAACCTTCCTGTGTGTGTGTTTGTGTGTGTGTGTGTGTGTGTGTATACGTTTGTGAAGAGCTGGGTTACGCAGCCTCCGGGGCGCATGTAAGCGAGCAGCCCTTCCTGTGCGCCTGCGTTATTGTAGCAGATGTCTGCTAAACGGATGGAGCAATGCCATCCATCATATCCGTAGCAGACAGAAGCGCTTCTGTGTTGTTCCCTGCTCAGGCCCTCCACTTCACCCTCTCTTCATCACACGCACACACTGACAGACAAACACACACACACACAAAACACTCTCTCACACACACACATGCATTGAGCAGCTCCACTTGTGCAAAGCCCACCGTTTCAGGGGCCGCACCATGTTATGCTTCCCTCTGCCCATTGTAATTACGCGTGCTGGGATTGGCTCAACAAAAATAGACATCGCTCACAGTCCATTTATCAAACGCAACGTGTGCAATTACAGCATAATTCTAGCACTGTGTGTGCCGATAACAGTGGAGTTGCTGGTGTGTGGGGCTCATTGTGTTTTCCTATGTTGTTTCTCTTTTCCTTTTTTTTAATTTTTCTTTTTCCCCTCTTCTTTTTCCCACTGCACTTCTGTCCTGGCAGCTACTCTCTTCATTACCGCTTCACTTGCGAGAGAACGTTCTTATGGACCCTGACCAAAACCAAATGACCTTGGACACTTGCAACAATAGCCCTACGCAGCCCCGGCCGCTGCCAGCAACCGTAACTGTGAATAAAAACAGTCGTATAACTTAACCGTACATCAGAGGTTTGCCGCGGCTCTGCGTGACCACATTATATCCCTTTTAAAATGTTTACAGTAGTGGACCACTGTACGAGATGGGGCGAGCGGAGCCAGCGGAGCGCCGAGTGGCCAAGCCACAGCGGATGTAGGCTATACGGAGCACACGCATGGAAGAGCAGGGATGAGCTGGACAGACGGGGGGGAGCTGGCTCTGGGAAAACACCCCAGTCCAGGACGCCTCGCACCTGATTTATACTCGCCAAACAGGAGGCGTCCTCCACCGCATCGATCACGCTGGTCCAATTACAGGGTGCCAACTGTACCTCGGGTCACTCTGTCCGCCTGAAGAGCTGTTTTTAGCCGCACCAGTCAAGTTGTGGAGCGCTGGCTGGTTGTGATGAGGTCATTCCCCCTGTCCTGGGCCACTCAAAAGCTGCACAGTTGCAAAAAGAAAGAAAGAAAAAAAAGAAAAAAGCTAACCATCCTTCAGTGTCTCACCCAGAACCCCAGTCCTCGTGACTGAACCCCCTGACAGCCAATAGACGAGATGTTTACAGCTTTGACCCAGCACAACCTCTATGAAGTATAGGGTGAATGTCCATCAGAGAGTGCGGATTGTGACATTTAATAGATGCGAAGCGAAGCATAAGGGCCCATATAGGCAGCGTGATGGAAACGGTTCATGTCTGTGTCTGTCCAAAGTCATATAAAGAGGATTAAGAGGGTGATGTCATTAGACAAGCATACCGTGACACTCCGGGGAGCTAAAAGCATATCTCACCGTAAAGTTACCTCAGAGTCCGATAGCGAAGGAGTGGGAAGGATGGGTGGGGGTGGATGGTAAGGAAGGTGAAGATGGATTGAAAAAGCTATCTGTCACAGCGGAATGTCTGATTTTTTTGTTGTGGTATTTTAATTTTGAACAGTGATTTTTTTTTTTGTACATTTTATTTTCAGTGGCCCGAGTTCAATTGCAGCATTTTACATTTCAGACTTTGTGTCTGTCAGTGCAAAAGAGTTCATGCACAATCTCTGGAATCTCTCCAATATGATGCCTGGTGTTTGTGAAGCTTTTCTGATACCGCTGTCCTCCCATTCACTCTGCCTTTTTTACCTCTGTCTTTCATGGGCTCCCTCTCTCACCCTCTCTCTCTCTCCCCCTCTTTTGGAGTGTGACTCCCTCTTTTCAACGCACTGAAATTTGGTGTTGTTATTTTTTCTTATTTGTCTTCTCTGTCTCTCTCCATGTCCCAGGTTCCAGGAGTATAAGGCTCTGGAGATCCTGGTGGGGCTTCTGACCAACCAGCCTGAGGAGGTCCTGGTGAACGTGGTTGGTGCCCTGGGGGAGTGCGCCCGGCAGCCTGCCAACCGCACCACCATACGCAAGAGCGGGGGCATCCCTCCGCTGGTCAACCTGCTAACAGGCACCAATCAGGCCCTCCTTGTGAACGTCACTCGTGCCGTGGGGGCTTGTGCCACTGAGCCAGAGAACATGGCGTAAGTCACACCACAACACACTCTCAATGTTGTGTCTCAGTTCTCACTTGTTCTATGTGTCATGTACTATTCCCAACACTATTAAATATAAATAACATTTGTTGTGATAAATGAAAATCAAGTTTCAGTTGGTGCTTGACAGCACGGTCAGCATGACAACACTGGTGTATGCATTGACTATATGTTTGTGGGGCTGAGTAGACTGTGATAAGAGACTTGTCAAGAAGGCATTAAGGACTCTTTCCCCCTCTGTTGAACTCCACAACAACATTCTTTGCACCTCAACCCCCATTACAGTGATGTAGTGTCTTACAAGTTACAAGGGATAGTTACAGTATATAAGAATCTCATAATGCACAGAAGGACTGGCCTAATGGCACCCCAATGAACATTGAAACAACTTTCAGACCTTCAAAGCCTAACCACAATCAACATAGCTCCCATCCATAGAATCTTTAAATAGTCCAACTTTCACAGCTTTCTGGCCTCAACAGCTCCCATTGTCCTCAGGGCTGCAATAATAGCAGCTCACCCTGATACCCACAGGAACACTGTTAACGCTCACGGATCAGGACCTCCACCAACAGTACCGTGGCTATTTTAGCTGTGGCTGGAGGAATACAACGTGTCCTGTTCACAAGAGTACGCTTAATTAAGTTCTACCGTGCCATGCTGCCTTAGCCAGGCCTCAGCTTCGACTGGAGCCTGGAGCCTTATCTGCCAAGTAACCAGAGGTCCGCTGCCTCCTGTGCCCGCCGACGCGTTCAGCGTCCACACCAAGCCGCTAATCACAGCCCTCCTCACTCGGCTGGCCCTACCTGCTGAGCAGTGGGCATAGCTGTGGGCGGGAGTGGGAAGCCATTTTCCTTTTGGCCTGCTGTGGTCTGTGCCGAGAGCGCTAGCACGACGAGGAGGCACCGCTGGGAGTCATCAGTGGTCACACGGAGGAGTGGCGGGCAGTCAAGTGGCAGTCAAGTCTGTTGGGGACCTGTGGCAAGGATGCCGGGGCGATCAAACTCCCACACAAGGGTTGTTTGCTCCGGGAAGGCTGCGTCTGCCGCTCCTCCCCATCCACAGGGGGTAGTTAGCGCCTGAACGCGGCTAAAGCTCCTAACTGTGCATGCTGTCCTCAGTGCTAAATGTGGTAAGCCAGCTGCCATTCAGAGCACCCAAAGTCACTATGCCACTAGGGCCAGTGGTGACGGTTATCACTTGGACGGGTGCATGGGAGAAAAACATCAGCTAAGCCTGCTGCGGACTTCCCAGGACGCAGCTAAGTCGGTTGACCAAGGTGGAACCAACAGCCAGCGCTACGGGGTCCAAGTTCCCAAGACGAGAGTTGATAATAGAAACGCAGAGCGATGATTAAAACGGTCGAGTGTCTCCCAGCGCGGTCTGTGGTTGTTGGGACCGGGGTCACGCAGGTGGTGTTTGAGCCCCGGTAGCTTAGCTGTGGTCAGGACTAAGGGATCACACATTAAAGACTGTGCTTACCTCAGCGCTCCCCAGCTCAACTCATCCGAACCCTGTGTTCCATTTGCCTGTCCTGTTCTGCTGTGTTCAAGCGCCGCTCGGCACGGCCGCCATCTGAATCTAATTGCTTTTACAAGCCTGTTATATAGACTCCCAGCCCCTTCTTAATTAACACTGGACTCAAATAAAGGGCACAGCGTTTGGGAAGCCCTCTGTTAGTCAGCCGCCAACGACATTGTCTGAAAGAATAATATATTTATGGATGCGCCCAACCACAGTCGTGCCATAAAAGAGGAGAAACATCTTGTTTTGAAGTCAAAGATGGAAGACGGGAAAAAAATAGTTGCACTTCTGTTTCTTGTGGAGGCATAGCAGTTCTGTGGGCCCAACAGTCATGTAACATACAGTATGCGCCTCTGTCTGTCTCTCTCTCTCTCTCTCTCTCTCTCTCTCTCTCTCTCTCCCTCCCTCTCCCTCTGAAACATGTTATTCATGTTTTCTCTGGGTTTATATTTAGAATTTGTCATGTAGCCCCCTCTTTCCACACGTTTGCACTTAGTTGTGGACAGAGTCTCTTTATTTCCCCTCAGCATTTTTCGATGCCTTGTGGCGTTGGCTTATTTCGAGAGCTGCGCACAGTAGTTTGCTGAGCAATTAGCATAGCTCACATTTGATTGTTTCCTGCCCCAAACCATTCTGGTCACTGCTGTTTCTGAGATTAAGCAAGCTGGGTGGAAACAGGCCTAATGCTGAATGCTGTTGCATTCGGATCACGCTGCAAAAAAAAAAAAAAAAAAAAAACCAACTGCCATTTCTCTGTTTGGATAAGAGTCATCGTACATGACAGAACTATTGAAGAGAGAGATGCTGAGTAGTAACATTCTCGCTTGCGGGTTCTTACTTTATCAGTGCTGTCTGCTGACTTGACCTCCTTGGAGGCAGAACAAAAGCGCTCTCAAATAATTTTGTTAACATCTGGAGCCGAGATAAAGCTATCTGTTTACGACGGCTGACATAGCCTTGCCGTGGACGCTCATGTTTTATTGCGAGCGCTGTCTGTGTCCTGTTAGGCCTCCGGAGGCCTGCAAGCAAGCCTCTGTAGCTTCCTCAAAGGATCAGAGGACAGTTGAGCATGTAGGCAGTTTCTGGGAAGCACATGAAAAAATAGAAGTCCTTGTATAAAATCCAGGAAGGAGATTATCTGTCCTTTTGCAGTGGGCGACTAAATGAATTCTCCCTCTGAGTGTTTTATAAGGACGTTAATGCTTACAGTTTGGTGTGAAGTGTTGACTTTTGAATTCTCCTCAACTCTGTGTAGTTTTTCACATAGTGACACACGCTAAGTTGACACAGGAAATTAGAGTGTGTTGTGAAAATGGTGGAGTTCTAAAAACAGTTGTGTTTGTTGCATTTAGTGGGAGTGAAATGGCTTAAATAGTCTTCACTCACTATCACTGATCAGTTCAGTTTTGAAGCAGAATTAACACAAAATATTTGCCTTTCTAATTCCTAAATCTTTGAGGTGTATATCTGGCCAGTATTTCTGAGAAGTATAGCTCACTTTCTGAACTTGGAAGCAGCCTGAACAGTAATTCAGATAGGGGTCAAGGAGATGGATCTAATGTTTATAACATCACTCTGAATGTAAAAAGGACCCTGTCGACTGTAACCTTAGCAGAGGAACACGAGTCTTGGGAAAACATTGCGTTCCCCAGATCAGACCGTGCTGTCCACGTGGATCCAGGGAACGTACAGTGTGCTGCACACATACTACATCCCATGGCTCCCATAGGATCTGATCATCATTTTTCACTCTCTTCCATCTGTCTCCCCATATACGGATTTCCTTTTCTCTCTCTTTTCTTTCTTTTCTCTCTCTCTCTCTTTCTCTTTTCTTCCAGCCCCCCTCACTTTATCCTGTCTCCCAGTTGTCATCTTAGAGGAGAGCGTGTCTGTTAGCATGACATGGTTGATAATGTAGTATAATGTCTGGTTGATCAGAATGACTTATAGGACCCTCCGGTGATCTGTTATAACGCAGTGTTATGACAGGCTCTCTGGCTGATTTAACGGTCCAAACCTGGGGGATGATGATGGAGGGCTTTAGATGGGGCGGGGGGATGGAGGGAGAGAGAGGAGATGCTTCCCGATGGCCCTGGCTGGCGGAGATACCCTGATTAGGGAGTGTTTAAGCAATTACCAGAGGTGCTGAATGCAGTCCTTGTTGCAGGAGGCACACATGGGAAACATGTTACATGACCACAGTACACACACACTCACACACATACATACACACACTTCACACACACTCACACACACACGTACACACACTCACACAGACATATTAATACACATCCATGAACACACAGTACACATACTTGTTCACACAGACACACACAAGCATACATGCACACACAAGAGCTACTCTATGGAGCAAGTTTCTCTCTCCCACTCTCTGAGCCGCTTCCAGTGCAGGCCTGTTCAGTGGAGCCCAGAGTGTAAAATATGGCCAGTGCTTAGGTAAACTCCGCTCAGATGCTGTGAAATATAGGGCTGACCTGTCTTGCTGGCTGTTTGATTTAGAAAAGAAGCCTTTTTTCTGGTGGTGTTTTTCCTCTTTTCTCGCACTCTCTTTTTTTCTCTCTCTCTCTCTCCCTCTCTCTCTCCTCCATGCTATAGACAGGATGGAAGTACCACCAGTGAACAGTGTATGTTTGTCTCAGCAGGCTCCATACAGTTTTCTATAAATACCGACGAGGCGCTCAGGAGCGCACACCAGAATCCCCAGGGTTAGAGGGCTGGAGCCGCCAGAGGTGTTTGCCGAGTGAGCGTCTTGCGTCTGATTGGATGACCGGGCGCGTCCAGACGCGTGGGATTGGTCAGGCAGGCTGATGGGGAAGCCTCGCTGACAGACTGGCTCTTTCATCCCTTACCCAGAATGCCTGTGCAGCTTTCAGCAGCACAGCAGGGACATGGCAGGAGAGAGAGAGAGAGTCAGATCAATAGACGGAGAAAAACAGTGCGTCTGCACAGTCATGTCCTGTTAACAGAGACACTCTGTTTCTCTCTCTCTCTTCGGCTCTCTCTCTGTCCTCTGTTCTTCCTCGGTCTCAACTTCAAGTTCAAAGGAGCTTTACTGGCATGACAGTTGATATGCCCTCTTCCCAAAACACTAATAGAAAACAGAAGTGCAAAGAGAAAAGAGAAGAAAAAGAGACAAATATTTACCGTAAACATGCTCTGAACTAGCCACATGTTTTAAAATGCTCAAGGTGTAACCATTGGTTTGTTCATGTAGAGAAGTCTTGCCATGTGCTTAACTGGAGATGACAGATAAGAACACACGACTCTAAAGTAGATGCAATGGGATGCTGTGGAAGGTGTGATGTTTGGTTGGTGGTTTGGTAACAGAAAACCAGAGCTTTTTGTGTTGTCACTGACTCTAGTCCCTGTGGTTGCATTTGCGTTCACCTCCACCAATATAGTCAGCCATGCCAGTGCCAACTTGGTACAGTAGATTAAACAGGCCGTTATTTATCGATTTAGAATTGTGTACATCTTCTAAAACTTATAAATGACAGCACTTCTATAACGTAGTCCCTTTAAAGGGACTACATATAAGCTATACACTCACTCATGGGAATGTGGATTTCGTAAGCCATAATAACACGCTTTCTACATTTGCAATAAAGATATCTTTGTTGGCCATTCTGTGATATTCTTGCTGTTGGTGACGATGATTATGCCAAGCTAAGAGCGGGCACCGGGCACAGCCAAGCCTCAGTGTGTGCCCGCTCTTCCTGTGTGGCTGACCTTCAGGCATCCGTCAGTCTGCTGGCGCGGGCACTGGCACCCCACGCTCTCGGATCCCGCGACCGTCACTGCAGCTGAGGCTTGTGGGAGATCTGTGTGTGCGCCCTCTTCTCTTGGTGCATGCAAGCCCAGAGATGACTCCAGAAGTACATACACAAACACACACACACACACACACACACACACACATATGCTTGCATGTACTCAATGGCCAAAACCAGGCTGACCTTCACAGCAAGTCTGGACAACGCTTTCTGTCACTACACACACTTCAGTTCCTTCTACCACAAAACCAACTTTCTGGTTACGCTAAATTAGTCAGTAAATCAGTCTTCTTGCAGACCCGAAAATATGCCTTTGGCTGGCTTTTATCAAATGGACTTGATTTTTAAAATCAATCTAGAATATTCTAGTTAGTGAGTATACTTGTCTCTCATTTGGGATGGCCAGGAGCTTTAGTTCTGGCATCAACATTTGTCTAAGCATTTCATGAAAAAGTGCTTTAAGTAAAAGAAATGTGTGCAGAAGCATGATAAAAAGTTTTCTCACCATTCTCTCTCACCATTGTTGTCTCTCTCCTCCTCTCTATCTCTCTCTCTCTCTCTCTCTGCCTTTCTTTTACTCCATCCCTCAGGATCATAGATCGTCTGGATGGTGTGCGTTTGCTTTGGTCTCTGCTGAAGAACCCAAACCCAGATGTGCAGGCTAGTGCTGCCTGGGCCATCTGCCCCTGTATAGAAAATGCAAAGGTAGGCCAGAGCCACCTGACAGAGAGAGAGAGAGAGAATGAGTGTCTGTGTATTGGTACAGTGAAGCAGAATACCCCTGGAGTGGAAGCGGGTGGTGTGGGACAGGGCTGCTATAATGCTGTAATATCCTGTGGCCTCAACAGAGATCCCAGGCCCTACGCACAGATGCGCCCACACACACATACACACACATACACACACACACACACACACACACTCCACTCACATACACAAAGACTCACAAAGACAGATGGACTTGAGCACTTCAGTTTTGCAATAAACACAAGTAGTATTACACAGGAGTAGCGTCTTACATGTAGAGCTACACACACACACACACACACATGCACACACACACACATCCACATACACACACAGACAGACACAAAGACTCACAAAGACAGATGGACATGAACACTTCAGTTTTGCAATAAACACAAGAAGTATTACACAGGAGTAACGTCTTACATGCAGAGCTATACACACACATACACACACACATGCACACACACAAGTATGCAAAATTGATATGCAGCTTTGTACTCCCACTCACACCACATACACATATAGAATATCCTTTATGAAACTGATAAAGAGTGTTCAAATTGCAGATTGCATATCCAGATTAGCGTAAATGGTTTCCAGGCAGGCATGGGAATCCAGCGTGGCAGGGATTTTTAATGAGACATATTTATAAACTTGCCCATTCCACTCGGGCCGAATTAAAAGCTGAACAGTCTGACATTGAGAGGCTTAGCAAGCACAAGAGCCTGTAGCAACAACTTATAAAACAACAGACCTGTGTGATCCCTTACACAAGAGCATAACCATTGTAAACAGCTTACACAAATAATACATGCACACACTCACACACACACACACACACACACACACAAAGAGAAAAAGAGAGCATGTCCAGACAAGTAGCTAGATTTAATATTCAAAATGTGCACTAAATCTCGCCAGAGCTAAAACATAAAGAGAAGCTTTTGCTTTCATATGGAGTGATTCATTATCAAAAGCACATGCTTCGAGCATAGCCTTGGACAGCATCATGGCATGACATTATGGTGTTATACATACACTTTTGCCATGGTTTACTCTACCAAACTACACTTTTCCCCCCTGAAGCTTTGGAGCTTTTCATTGGTACCTGTGTTTGGTGTCCCCATCTGTAGACATGGCACTTGATGGTAACAATGGGGCCATGCCAGCCTGCTGGCTTTGATTGACTCGGCAGCCCAAGTACAAAGTACATCATTGTTCGATCAGATTATGGCCGTGATTAACATAAACAGGTTGCCCTTCATGTAATCTGTTTTACATTTATGTAAATACACAAGCCTCAACATAGGCAGGTGTTTCAGAGTGAGGGGGTGTGTGGAGGGGAGGGGACGTTTCGCTATATATATGGGTTTTTTTTTTTTGTTTTGTTTTTTTTTTCTCCTTCGTCGCTCTTTTTTGCCTTCTGTGCTTCTTTTCTAGGAAGGAAGTGTGTATGTGTGTGTGTGTGTGTATGTGTGTGTGTCTGTGCCTATAGGGATCCTGTGCAGGGAGGTGATGTATGCTAGCCATATGGGCCGGAGCGGGCGAGTGGGCCGTTACTGAGCGCTAACCAAGTTTGACAATGTTTGTCTGAAGTTTACAGTGCCAATTTTTTAAAGACTACATGTCCACGCCACTGCTGTGATTTTTGAAGACGGGGGGCAATGACAAGGGCCTTGTGTGTTTGCATGTGTGTGTATGTGTCTGTGTGTGTATGTGTGTGTGTGTGTGTGTGTGTGTGTGTGTGTGTGCTTGTATGTGTGTGGAAGGATGGGGGAATGTGATACTCCATGCTGCTGTAGTTATTTAGATAAAAGCCCATGTGGCTTCAGTTAGCAGCTCCAGGGCTGGATTTATGAGGGAATCAGCCCAAGAGAGGGGCATCTGGACACTCCATACCTTGTGTACACACACACACACTCACACATACACACATAGCCACATGCACACATGAAAATACACACATCGGCACATGCACTACAGTCAAGTAGGCACATGCACTACAGTCAGATAGTTCAGCACCCCAATGCAACACTGTAAAAGGCAGAGCATACATGCCATCCCCTTCACACACCTGTGCCCTTGTTGACTTTTAGTCTCTCACTCACACACTTGCTCCTTTCCACTCCCTAGTATGCTTATCCCCTAACCCCTTAACCCCTTCCCTCACTCACTCACTCCTGATTCTCTTACACATTCCTCAATTGAAACTACAGATACAGATGTGTTGTACTGTATCCTGTAGGCATACAGTTATTAGACGCACACACATACACACACACACACGCACACGCACACACACGCGTGCACTCCTTTCTGAACACCCAAGCATGACCTCAATCAGAGACTATTGCTCCTATAATGAGGGCGATGGCTCTCTGGCTCTCCATGTCGGCCCTCCTGTTAATGGCTCATTTAGCCCTGACTGCCTGAAGCCAGTGACTGATCACAGGGCAGTAGAGCACAGCACCGTTAAGGCACGCGACCCATCAGCCCTTGGACCCACCCTGCCCCCAGACCTGTTCATAACACGAGCGAAATTACAGCCCCGGTGCAGCAGGCAAGAGCAGAGAGCAAGCACAGCCGTGGAACACAGTGTAAGGCAGAGGAAAAAGTCGAATGTGCGTGTATCCAAAAGTGGATGTTGACTGTCGCTTTGACATTTATTGCTGCAGCCATTCTGTCTGACAGAGGTCATCTGGTTGGTGCAAACTCTTGTCGTGTTTTATGGCTGGTCCATGGGCCCATGGGCCTCGGTGCGGACGCATACCAGAGGACAGAATAACGCCACTCAGCTCAGCTCAGTACAGCACAGCACAGCACCGTCCACCGCAGCATTACTGCAAAGCCCAGAGTGGTGCCGTGTCACATTCTTGGCTTTATTTCTCCCTTCCTTTGCTTTCTGTCTGTTTGTATGCCCCCACTCCACGCACACACACACACACTTTGTATCTGCGCTTCAGTGAGCTTTTGCGTGAGGAGCTTACAGATGTTTGTGTATTTGTAGTGTGTGTGTGTATAAGTGTGTGTTTTTTGAGTGTGTGTGTGTGTGTGTGTGCGTACCCATGAAAAGGACGCTTAGTGACCCTGCTGCAGCTGGCGGCTTCTGTAGCCTTCCTCAATTGCTGCCTCTCATCTAAGCTTCGCTTTTCTATCGTTCTCTTCCAACCCCCTCTCTCTCTCTATCCATCTCTCTCTCTCTCTATCCATCTCTCTCTGGTCATCAGTATTCCTGAGGTAGCGTTTCCTGTGTAAGTGGGGATCAGAATACGCACACGAAACACACACACAGACATACACACACACACATGCACACTCACACTCACACTCATACTCACACTCACACTCACACCCCTCCTCTGGCCCAAACCCACAGCACACAGCTCATCTTTTGGCAGCTCTTCTGACAGCCAGCCCCTCCTCCCTCTCTCCTCTTTTTCCTCTCTTCTTTCCTTTCCTTCCCTCCTCTCCTCTTCTCCTCCTCCCCTCCTCTCCTCCCTTGACCAGACAGACTCAGCAGGACCATAGCACTGCTCTGATTAGCCGTACTGCCGCAGCAAGCCTGTTATGATCAGCCGAGCCGCGCAGGGCCTTCATTGCTGTCTGACTGACGGCGTTCTGTCTGTCTGTCTGTCTGTCTGTGCATTGCACATTTCTATTGCTGATGTCTCTCTTCATGGTGTAATGCAGCTATGCTGTGATTTCAACTGTCCTGTGCTCCTACCTACTGTCCCTGGACAACACCTTATGCACCTTATGCTACTGCCATGGTCAGAAAGTAGTGCATTAAAGGTGTTCTATGTTGGAATGATCTGCTGCAGGGTTATTTTGGACATTTTAGGACATTTTAACTATCAGTGTTTAAGTGAAGTCCTTGGGAAGATCCTGATTCAAGTGTCCTTCAATAGGACAAGCATAAGAATCCACAGCCGTGTGTAAACTGTCCTTGTCCTGCTCTCCCTCACATGTGTGGTGCAGTGGGTATTAAAAGTATTGAGTTTGCTGTTGGTGTATAATTCATGTATATGCTACTAGTAGTGTACACATGCTCTCAGCTATCCATGTTATGGGAGTGCGCATTTTACAAGCCATAATAACACGCTTGCTGCTCTGGCAATAAAGATATCTTTGTTGGCCATCCTGTGATATTCTTGCCTTCTGCGTTGCTGATGATGCCAGGCCGAGAGCGGTCACCGGGCACAGCCAAGCCTCTGTGTGTTTGCCTGCTCTTCCTGTGTGGCTGCCCTTCAGACGCTTGCGCCGGTCTGCTGGCATGGCCCCTGCCCGCCATCAACCCCCTGGTGCCCTGCCGCTGCCACTGCAGTCCAGGCTTGTGGGCATTCTATGTGTGTGTGTGTGTGTGTGTGTGTGTGTTTGTTTGTTGTGTGTGTGTGTTGTCTGTGTGTGTATGTGCCCTCCTTTCCAGAGGGCATGCCATCGGGCCTGTCCACATACATACAAACAATCCATCACTTCTGCTTTCAGAAAAAAATGTATTTGCAGTTTGCATGTATCGTTGACCATACAGGATGTTGTGATTGTTACCGTAACTTCCCATTTATTAACCAAGGTTAATTTTGCCAAATCTCCTCATCAGTGAGGTTAACACATGGGAGAGGGCTATACGTGGGAATGCATTTATTTTCATCATTCTACTTTCTCATGAAATCTGATTCCGTAAGTAAAGACTAGTAAACTGCGGTTGCAGTAATATATGGATGTGGTTATTCCACCGGTGCAGCCAATGCATGTATGTTTTTTGGTGTTTTGTTTTCCGCATAAAACACTGACCTGAGGTCACATGGTGCGTATATATTTGGGAAATGACGTCATACTTTTTTGTGTGTTTTTCTGCCACTTTGTTACCCCCACCCCCCAATGACAGAGTCGCCACTGGTCAGTGCAAGACTTTATTCAACAAAATTATGACTTGTTGAATATCACCCAGTTCTTCCACAGTTTGCACTAAGCTGTACATAGAGTTCTGAAGGATATGGGCTGAAGGAGTGTAGACACAAACTGTGTGTGAGCCATTCTGTGCTTGTGTTTTGTTTAAGGAAATAAAATAGTATTTCTGTCTAGTCAAAGGGCGTCTTTAGCTAAAGCACAGCTGGATAGAATCCAGAGATGAATGCTGTGGTGTTTGCCAGGTGGAATAGAGGCTTCTATGTTTATGCTGATTGGTGGACACCAGCCCAGTGCCATTCCTTTTCTGGAATATTCTGCTTGTTTGATTAGGTCTTAGCAGGTCTTACCAACATGACCATTTTTAAGAAAGACAGTCTCTTTCTCTCTCTCTCTCTCTTTCTCTGTCTGTCTCTCTCTCTCTCTCTCTCTATCTCTCTCTCTCTCTCTTACACACACAGACACACAAACAGAGAGACTAATGACAGGCTCTTTTGACTTCAGGATGCAGGGGAAATGGTGCGCTCCTTTGTCGGTGGCTTGGAACTGATTGTTAATCTTCTGAAGTCCAACAACGGAGAGGTGCTGGCCAGTGTGTGTGCCGCCATCGCCAAGATTGCCAAAGACGAGGAGAACCTGGCAGTCATCACTGACCACGGAGTCGTACCCATGCTGGCCAAACTGACCAATACAGTGAGTTTGATACATACACACACACTCACACACATACATTTTTAAGCACTTGATTTTTTGAATGCAACATTGCAAAGGAAATTGTAAAAAAAGGCCCAGATGTAATCAACTAGTCATGCATGGCGCGTACCTGTTGCAGCAGTTGGAGAATGGCGACTAATGCAAAGCCAAAGTATTTCTCAGAGATGTGCTGACTTCCGATGATCTTAGAAACTGGCTCTGCAACTGCAATGTTCCTCTCTTTTAGAAAGCAATCACTTGATTGACAGATAATCTTTTAAATATGAAGTTGAATTGAATCGTGTGATTTAGTCGCTGATCATTTTTCATGAAGAGGTGGGGATTGGCAAACAAGGTGAGAACCAGGTGAAGTGTGGTGAAAGCAGACTACAGGCTAAACTGGTAAATCACTATGTAAATGTTATACTTCAGGTCAAGTTTCAGTTATTAATCCCTGCTCAGCGAAACAGCAGGTTGGCAAATGTTATGCTGTATCACTGAGCCCTGTTGCAGACATGCATTGTAGTCCTCTGATGTGCTGCCACTTGGAGCAGCGTCATGAGGCTCACTGATGAGCCTTAAGTGTCCCTTTCCGCCGTTAGCTCCTGTTGCTCTGTAATCAGGCTTGTTATGGGCCCTACAGGACTGCCAGCAACAAGGCAACTAAATAATATCCCACTTGACTTTCTCTTCAGAATCCTTGAAAGCTCGAGAATCTTGAGAGCAATCACTTAGATACACGCTCAGATTCCCAAGTGCATATGCACACTCACACACACACACACCCACACACACACAGACACACACACACACATGCATGCATCACCACAAACAAGTGTGAACTTTCTATGAAATCTGTGTTTTAAAATGTGTGTTCTTTGCACATTTGCGGTGTTGTGGAAAGTCGCCAGTCTCCTAACTCAGCCTAACACTGTCGGAACCAGAAGCCTTTCATTCAGCCCAGTCACACATCTCCCCTTTCCTCAAAGCACTGACCAGTTATTGACACACATACAAAGTTAATGGCAGAGCGGGAATGCTGTTACCCATCATCTTGACTTCCCTTGGGTCCTCTCTGATGTTGCTAATGTACTGTGAAAGTAACTTAGGACTTCTTGGCAGGGGTAGGTGTACACAGGCAGTGTAAACAGCACCTTGGTCAGTCTGCAGAAAGCACATTATATTACATCACTTGGACTTTACCAAACATTTATTTCATAAGGTAAGCAGTGTCTGTCACTGCCCTGTAACCATGATCTGCATTGCCTACAACTGAGGTATCATTCAGACACAGACATGGTTTCAAGCTTTTTAACAAACAACCTTTTAGCAAAATGCTTTAATTAAAATTCTCTTCAATTGAAATATACTTTATGTATGTTAATTCTGTATGGATATTAACTCCACCATAACTACAAAAGTCTTTTCCACCATTTTCTGCATTTCAAAGATTTCTGCACACTTAAATTGTGCTAAATTTAAATGGCACTTTGTATGGGCTACATTTATAGCTAGATCACCATCAGTGGCCAGTGCTTAAATCTGACCAACCAGCAAGGACTAGGACAACAAATTCAACAATCTGTCTTTCCATCTTATCAATCACAGCCACCAGCCAATTCCTAATAAGGAATGAAAAGGAGGTATTCCTGGTAAGCATGTGCTCTTGTGTAGGTATTCACATGCTTGCCTTAAAAAGGTAACTCCATCAGTGATTCTGGGCGAACATGCAAACTCTATCCTACAGCTTCTCTGAATTAAACTGTGACAACTGTGCAGCGATGCCTGGCATCAATTGTCCCCAGCATCTGATACATTGTTGTTGCACTGCAATGCATTGTAATGCAGGTGTTGGGATGTGGCCCTGAGTGAACTGTTAATCCATGCCCCATTTTCTGTGTGTGTGTGTGTGTGTGTGAGAGAGAGAGAGAGAGAGTGCTTCCCATCACTGAGACAGGAGGCCTCTGTGCTCTCGGTTGGCCGCTGGAAAGATCTAGAGCTTCCATTTGAAACTGATCTCTTTATCACCTGTGATTGGAGCGTGACAGATCATTCCAGAGCCTCATAACAATAAACACTTTCCACTGACTGGGCTCAGTCACTGCTGGCAGTAACCCCTGACTGTTTACGGCCCCAGTCACATTCCCCTCTCTGGGCCTTACCTTACACCTGGAGCAAAGGGGCCAGGGCCTAGAGCCAACAAGGCACACTGACACAACTGTCATTTCTCTACCCATGGCCAACTTTACACCCATGGCACTTACACCCATTTAAGCTCCATGGATGTGTTTGTCTGGTTTGCAAAGCAAGGCAATCGAGACTAAAATGGTCAAAAAAATGAAAACAAACAAAAAAGCCTCTATTCCACCTGGTACTGTGACATTATGTGGTTAAAACAATCTGCATGCGCCACAACGCATCCACTGCCCTTCTGTGTAATTAGTAATTGTATAATATAAGTGATACTGTCTGTATCTGTGTGTGTGTGTGTGTGTCTGTGCGCGAGACAGACAGATGATAAACTGAGGCATCACCTGGCGGAGGCCATCGCCCGCTGCTGCATGTGGGGAAGCAACCGCGTGGCGTTTGGGGAGGCGGGGGCCGTGGCCCCCCTGGTGCGCTACCTGCGGAGCAGAGACCCCTCCGTGCACCAGGCCACCGCCCAGGCACTCTTCCAGCTCTCCAAAGACCCCAACAACTGCATCACCATGCATGAGAACGGCGTGGTCAAGGTACACACACTCACCCTCAGACCACATCTCTTACAGCAGCTGCGTCAATATGGAGCTAAATCATATTGCTGAGAAAGAGCTGCACCCCTCCATGCAGTAGTAGAGTCTCCCAAACACACACACACACACATAGATGCTCACACTCATTCACACGACCATTGCAAAGAATTGCCGAGAACAGTGTGGTCAACATCGGTTTATGTTCACAACAATAAAGCCACTCTTACAAGCGCATTGACTTACTGATAAACCACAACAATTGAACAAAACTGGGTCTTTCTCGGTGGGACACCACTTACTCTCAGACTGACGCATATACATTCACACACTCAACCACACACACACACACACTCGCCACAGAGAACTTGTGGCAGTATAAAACGCTGTATTTGTTGATTCTGGCAGATTTATGTGGTTGGCTCTGCCTTTTGTTGCTTCCTTGTTCAGCTCCTCTCTATCAAACCATCTACTGGGAGACCATGTGAGCCACAGTGAGTTTTCCCTTGGTGCTGAGCGCCACTGGGGTAGTGTGGCCTTGGGCTGCTGAGCCTCTCTCATCTCTTCACTGACTCGCGCTCTCTCTCTCTGTCAGCCCACATGCCTGGGAGTGAATGATACAACACATTATGCAGTGGCCCCTCGCCAGCCAGATAATGACTTAAAACATTTGTGTTTATCCACAACTGTGTGTTTTTCCATTCCGTGCGCTGTCAGGGGGAATTACCAGTGTCACTTTTTCTAAACACACTCTGCTCAAGGGTTCTTTGGGGTTCTTGGGGTTCTACTTTTTTTTTAAAGGTTCAAAGTCATGTTTGTCAAGGTTCCTAATTCAACACTTCTTTCTACTCGTCGTTTTGCCCACTCCTCACGCACGTTCCTCTCTTTTTCTCTGCCCGGGCACTTCACTTTCACTTTATCTGTTTCTGTCTCTCTCTAGTTTATGCCTACTCTTCTTTCTTTCTATCTCTCTCTCTCTCTCTGTCTATCTATTTATCTATCTATCTATCTATCTATCTATCTGTCTATCTGTCTGTCTATCTCACTCTCCACCTCACTCAGTCTCTAAATGCTCTCTATCCAGGGCAGAAAGGTCAGAGTTCAAAGGTCAGGTTATGTTTGTCGAGGTGTGAGAACGTCACAAATATATTTTTTAAAGCCTGTGAAATCATTCCCAGAGCCGGACCCGCCCTGGCCCAACTGACCTAGCCATCTAGTCCATCTGGCCCGCCGTGCTCCCAGAAACAAGGCCTGCGTTCTTCTTGCTTCGGAAATGGCGAATGAGCAACGTGCTTGCTTCTCGCGGTGCCCTGGGAACAACCAGAGCAAACAGCAAACTGTGTGTGTGTGTGTGTGTGCGCAGAGTGCCTCGCTCTTCTGCCCCAGGGCCAGGCATGCCATCGCCACAGCGCACAGAAAAGCCCCAGCGCCCAGGGTAACCGTTGCCAAGCCAGCAGCGGCAGGAACTCTGGGGGCTCTGGGGGCACTGAATGTGACTTTGGCCTGGAAGAGAGCAAGAGAAAAGGATACAGAGGAAGGGAGAAGGGAAAGAAGAGGAAAGAAAGAGATGCTCTGGCTCTGCTAGGCAGAGGCTAAGGTCCAAGGTGTGTGTGTGTGTGTGTGTGTGTATGTGTGTCTGTGTGTGTATGTGTGTGTGTGTGTGTGTGTGTGTATATGTGTGTGTGTATGTGTGTGTGTGTATGTGTGTGTGTGTGTGTGTGTGTGTGATTCTCTTGGGGGCTGCATTGCCGAGGTCAAGCTCCTGTTTTCCTAAAACCGCATTGTTCTGCAGCATAATCCTTTTTCTTCCAGAGCCTTGATTTCAGCCTTTTTCTCCTGAAGTCTATTTGCCTTTTGGACGAGGCTTTTTTGCGCATGTAAGTCACTGAGCAATCAGGCAAATCTGGATTTGGGTCAAGCGGCCGGGAGGTATTTTGGCAAGTGCTCGCTCCAAGAAAACACCACTCACACTCGTGTCGGTGTCGGTATTAGCGTAAAAATAGAGGCCCTGGTGTTTTTACAGCCTTAACAGCAGCACGGGTGTCCAGAACGACAAACCCCAATGATTGGGAGGGAGGTGTGTTTTTTCTGGGGGGGTCCCACTGTCTGCACCGCACCACTGCACCCTGAAAGAGAGAGAGAAGGAGAAAAAAAATGGAAAGATCCCCTCCTTAGGAGAGAGTGGAGGACAAAAGGCCTAGTGTGCGTTATCAGATCCGACGTCAGCTTTTGAAGCCATAACTCATTCCTACATTGTGTTTATGTTTCCCAGTGACGTTGATGAATGGATTTGAACTTCGCTTTTTTTTTTTTTCCTCTTTCTTTTTTTTTCGGGGCCGACCCGTACCCGCAAGCGACATGTCAGCAAACAGAGGAGGCAGGGATGTTTGGGGCCGACAAAACGGGTTTGTTTGGCCGATACTGTAATCGAATCCCAATCTGTGCTCTCTCTTCCACAACTCGATTTTCACATGAGAAAACATGAAAACATTTCAACCACACAGAGTTAAATAGATCCTTTCTTCCTCCCTCTCTTCCTCTCTCTCTCTCTCTCTCTCTTTCTCTCTCTCTTTTTCTCTCTCTCCATGTGTTTTCCTCTATCCCTCACTCTCCCTTTCTCACTTTCTCTCCTCCTGAATAGGAACTGTGATATAAATTATGAAGTGGTTCGCCAGTTGCAGCCAAATATTTTTTCCCATGTTCATTTAATGGTGTGCTTCGGCTGGATTTGCCCTTGCTGTGTATGTGGTTGAGCACTGCCCATAATTGGAGGCTGGACCCGACATTGGGTGTTCCGAAAGAGTAATGTCCAATTTGCAAAAGTCGTTAAGCAGCAGAACATTTTTTTTTGTAGTGCAAGCCTTGACAGCAAAACTGGACAGCTGGTTTTGTTAGTATTCCTGCATGGTGTTATGTTTGTTTGTGAGTGTGTGTGTATGTGTGTTTGTTTTGCTTCCCAGCTTGAGCACCCGTCTGGAGATCAGCGTGGTGCCTGTATTAACACTGCGTCATGTGGCCGTGCCACAGTGGCCCATGTCTGACCCCCTGCTAAAGAGCTTATTCGGCCAAAGCCCTGTTTGACCAGTCAAACGTCTGCACTACAGTCACTCTCACAGACACCCAGCCCTCAGGCCTTGGCCAGCTGTACCTGGAACACCCTAGAGAGTGAGGAATGGGAATGGGAAAGAGAGAAAGAGAAAAAGAGAGAGAGAGAGAGAGAGAGAGTGGCCCTCCCAGTCTGGCCCCTCTACATATGATGCATGCTTTAGTGTGATGCAGAACGTGTTAAAACAATATTTTGAATGTTGTGGATGGGTTAGGAGAGCATTCACTGTGGAGCAAGGTTGGATGGTGTGTGTGTGTGTGTGTGTGTGTGTGTGTGTGTGTGTGTGTGTGTGTGTGTATGTGTGTGTTTGCATGTGTGTGCATGAGTTTGCATGTGTGAGTGTGTATGTGTGTGAGCATTGGTGACTAATTTATGAAGGGGTGTAAAACTTATGACTGCCTTCTGCTATTATTGCAACCGTATTTCAGCAAAGCCCCCTCCACTTCTCTCTCTCTGTCTCTCTCTCTCTATAAGATTCCCTTGCTATCCATCTCTCACTCTAAATCTCCATCTGTCTCACCCCTCTCTCTCTCTCCTTAGAAGCAGGAAGAAGGCCTGGGCAGGCTTTATAATGATATGCTGGGCTGTGTCTGCGTCCTCTCCCAGACTTGACATTTTGGGAGTCTGCCCCCTCGCTCCCCAGCTTGCTTAATGGTGTAGAACTGAGTCCCCCGAAGCCGCGCGGAGGAAATTAAGCATCAAGAACGAAAGTATTTTGCACTGGAAAAGCCATTAGTGACCTGTCTGAATCCTCTCCAAAGCACCCCAACCCCACCCTGCTGTCTCCAAATTATCCCGCGCTCTGAGTCCCCTAAACAGGACATTTTACACCATTTGTTTGAACTTTGTTAAGCGGCCATACGCCAAACTCCCAAAAAATAGAAGAACTTGTAATATTTCATTAAAATCATAAAAATGGCATGTGTTGGGATTTTTTTGTTGTTATTTTGATTTGTTTTTTTGTCGGCTCAGTGGTGAAACCCAAGCTGTTTCATAACGTGGGGTGCTTGACCGTACCTTTCTGAGAAGAGCCAGAGAATTAGAATAATCCTCACGCCCACCCCACACCTCCGCTTTGCCTTGGCTCTCTGAGGTTGATTCACACACTCGCACACCTGCGTGTGTGTGTGTGCGTGTGTGTGCAGTAACTTATGGTGGTTTGCTGTTGGGAAGCTGCCACCTTTCTTGATCCTCTGGGCTATGTGCGTCTTTGAGGTTCTTGGAGCGTGACCTCGAATAGCAAGCTGAGGGGCCACTCTCCCTCTGGAAGTATGTGTGTGTATGTGTGTGTGTGTCTATGTGTGTTTGCATGCATGTGTGTGTTTATGTGTGTGTGAATGTGTGCATGCATGTGTGTGTTTATGTGTGCATATACGCATACTGTACGCCTGCGTGTGCATGCAGTTCGTTTTCGTGTGTGTGTGTGTGTCATGTGTTTACCTAACTCCTTATGTGTATTTTTATGTGTGTATGTGCACATGCACACACACACACACACACACACACACACACACACACACCGCACAGCTGGGAGTACAGTAGAATGCAGTTAACCTGCATTTGATTTGACATGTACCCATGACATCTCACAGTTTCAGAGGGATGGTCCTCAATGCTGTCTCACCTCTCGCATACCCCCATCACACACACACACACACACACACCCCTCCCCCCTCCTGCCGAGGGCCCAGCCAGGGCCCTTTACATGGCTTCCAAAGTGCTGGGGATTGTTTGCTTAAACCATAAATCCTCATAGACAGCTTTGGCCAGCTTTTTACATTAAGGAACCACATCAGCCCTTCCCATTTCATGAGCCGAGTTTTTTCTTGTTTTTTTTTTAAGATTTAGTGAAGTAAATGGATGTAAATAGCAAAATGCAAGTGAATGGTGAGGCCTGATTATGGGTAATTTCCATGTGAAGGCATTCTGGCTGGCAGCCCCCCCTCGCCTCTCAGCTACTAATGCTGCCGTCGCCGCTGCTGTGAGTGGTCTCAGTTCAAATGAGAAAAACATTTAGGAGCTATGGCTGCCATGTCTGCTTCTGCTGGTTACTATCTTATGCTATACCGATATCTGTACGTGTGTGTGTGTGTGAGTGTGCAGGTGTGTGTGCGTGTGTGTGTGTGTATGTGTCCTCTTATCTCTGTGTTTGTATCAACTGCAAATGTGTTTGCCCTCATTCATAAACAATGAATGTGCATGTGTTTATGCAGGTTTGTGTAGGTTTGAGATGAAGTGGGGATGTAGGCCTTGTTAACGTGTGTGTGTGTGTGTGTGTGTGTGTGTGTGAGGTGTATAAGGGTTGAGGAGGCGTGAGAAAGGTGGCATGTACTGTGTTTGGACTGTGTGTGTGCGTGTGAGAGAGAGGACAGAGAGAGCAGACGGATGGGGGCAGCCCATGTTTTGTTAGTGTTTTAGGCCCCGAAAATATGTCTGCCGTTTCCCCTTAGTCATGCTTAGTGTGTGCGTGTGTGTGTGTGTGCGTGTGTGTGTGTGTGTGTGTGCGTGCGCGTGTGTGTGTGTTTCAGAGGCATGGGCACCAGATGAGGCTGTGAAGTGTGTGCAGTGTGCTGCTGCTACTGTGTCTGGTTCATCGGCACTGTGTGTTATGTGTTAGCGGCTACTGCGTCTGGCTTGAGGAATGCAGACTAGCAGCCTCTGTGTGTGTGTTTGTGTGTGTGTGGGGGGGGGGGGTGCATGCATGCATTTGTGTACGTGTGCATCTGTGTGTGAGTGTGTTTGTGAGTGTGTGTGAGAGTGTGTGTGTTGTGTGTGTGAGTGGATGCACTGAAAGGGGGTGTGGTGGAATAACTTTGATTCTGAACGGTTTTACAGTCAGATTTTCACCAGTCCAAACCCTAGGCACTGTTTTGAGTGTCGGCATAAGGAAAGTGTGTGTGTGTGTGTGTCTGTGTGTGTGTGTTGAAGGGAATGTTATTTACCTGGATTTCCTTCAGTAACTTCCCTCTTGGCTGTCCGGCTGTGAGGTGCCTGTTTGTGCTGTTTACACACTGAGCAGTGCCTTAAACATGCACACACACACACACACACACACACTGGCCCACACAGCCAGATCTCGGAATTAGGAGAAAGAGGGACTGTAATGATTTGCCCACTGATCTAGCCTCAGTCTCTGCCTGGCCTGCGAAGGGTTATGGTCAGAGTTGGGAAAGATAAAGCTGTTTCCTGATCAGTCATCGAGGTCTATGAGAGACATCCTAAATTATTTGCCCATCAGGAAACCAGCCATCTGGACCGCAGAGAAGCTTACAGTCACTATACTGCTTTAGCTTAGCCGCTTAGCTTACCGTTGCCTTTTACTTGGCAAAAAAGCACTTTGCCTCTTGATGAATGGTTGTCTGCACCCACAGTAGAGGCAGTAGTATGACACTAGAGAAGCACTTGGGACCATTGAGAGCCATCAGCAGCACCATCCTCCCCCAAGCAATGTGATCATGTCAATGTGGAGGAAGACAGGCAGAATGCCATGCCTGGAGTCTGAAGAGGACTCATTACCAGACACACAGAGAGTGCAGATGGAGCAGGGTGTGGTAAGGGGGCGAGGTGGAGGTTGGGTGGTGTGTGAAGGCTGCGGGTGGGTGGAGGCCACGCAGTGAGAGCGAGGATGTCTTGAGCTTTGGAGGGGCTAGGGGCATAGGGCCTAGGGAAATAAGGGTTGCTAAGGTAGAAGGCGTAGTTGTGTGGGGCTCTTGGATTGTTCTGTGTATGTGTGTGTGTGTGTGTGTGTGCGTGCGTGTATGCGTGTTGGGGGAATTGAAGCCAGTTCCTCAGGAAACAGCAGCTCACCACCACAACACTTAACACCACAACACTTCCATGCATGACAGAGTATGCGGACATGTGTGTGCGTGTGTGTGTGAGTGTGTACGTGTGTGTGAGTGAGTGCTCAGGAGAGAGCAGGAGTCTGGGAAATGTGTTCACTGCCTTCCTGGAGGTCAAGATTCTCTCCGGCCACGTTTGGAGCGAAGGAAAACAGGAGAGAAGGAGAGCAAAGAAAGGGGGAGAGAGAGAAAGAAAGAGCAAACTCCGGCTGGGATCCATTTTTCAAACGGGAGGCCGGTTATCATGTTACTGAGGGTTTGGGGAATATCTAACAAGCAGTGTATTATAGTCTTCAGGAACCCAGCTGTGTGTGTGTGTGTGTGTGAGAGAGAGAGAGAGAGAAATAGAGAGAGTGAGAGAAAGAGAGAGAGGCAAAGAGGGGTAGGCTTATCTGCATCATGGCCCTTTGCCTCCTGAGCCCTTATTTGGCTTTCTTTGAATAACTCTCTCTCTCACACACACATACACACACACAAATTCACACACACACACACAGGCTGGCAGAGACATACACCTCCCTTGGCACCTCACACTCAGGCATCCTCTGTTTCACACAAAAGCAACTTGTCCGAGGGAGCTGCATGTTCCGCTGTGTGTGAGAGTGTGCATGTTCCTGTGTAAGCCAAAGTGTTTGTGTGTGTGTGTCCCCAACTATGTAGGAGGGTATGTGTGTGTTCATGTGTTTGTGTGTAGTACATTTAGTGTATGCTTTCCTCTGTGTACTGTGTGTGTGTGTGTGTGTCTGTGTTTTTATTTACTTTTCAGAGGTGTTTTGGATGCTATTTTAAAATCCTGAGAAAAAAAAAAAATCCCCAGACGTGTCGAGCTCAGGAATGCTGACCGATACATTCATGTTTGGAGGGAAAATTTCAGCCGGAAAGGTGCGCAACATCATGAGTTTTCCAAATTAAGGGACAGAGGAGAGAGAGAGAGAGAGGGAGGGAGGGAGGGAGAGAGGGAGAAGTAACCAGAAAGACAGCCAGGCAGACGGAGATGTACAGATGGGTGATGCACAGAAAGACAGGCATACATACAGACAGAGAAAGAGGGAGAGGGAAAGGGAATGAGAAAGCAAGAGAGTGAGAAAGAGATAGAGGAAAAGGGAATGAGAAAGAAAGAGAGTGAGAAAGAGGGAGGGAAGCCCTCAGCAGTCTGAGCCATCCAGACGCAGGCGTTATTATTTTCACAGCTTCCCAAGGATGTCAATTAAATCCAGGAATCTGTCCGTGTTAGGAGACAGAAGGCTCCTCTCTCTCTCTTTTTCACGGCTGCGTTCCTCCCTCTGTTTGTCTCTAGCAGAAAATGTCCTGGGAATGTCTCCCTGCTCTGTATCTTGGCACCAGGCTGACCACATAAATGTGTGCCACGGCCTGCGGAGGGTGTCAAGCATGGTCCATCTTCAGCTTCACACACACACACACACACACACACTCATACCCTTACACACACACACACACACACACACACTTACACACACACTCATACCCTTACATGCACATACACCAACACGTACATACACACACACACAGTGAGGACACACATAGCACAGACTTTTCAATGACACAAGATAAGCAGTTGGGGACCTCGGGTTGGCTTGCCAGAGATAGCATCCCCTGCTGGGCGCGCTCTCTGAGGGAAAGCGGGCGAGTGGCAACCAGACAGCCAGACACACAGAGCCATGGCATTCCCACAGGCACTCTTGAGTTCCAGTGCAAACTCTCATCCGTTCAGCCTCCACACTTACACTGACTGACTCAGAAGCAGAGAGAGCAAAGGGAGAGAGAGAAAGAGGCCGAGAGAAAGAAGAAGAAAGATGAGGCTGACTGGACATCTGGTTTGAAAGGGACAGTTTCCTGAGGTGGTCATTCAGTCAGTCACGCAGGGTGATGGTCGTCCCTGTATTTACTTGCGCCCCCCCACCCCCACCCACCGCTCTCTCTCTCTCTCTCTCACTCACTTCTGTCCCTCCCTATTTTCTCTCTCAATTTCCTTCTCTTGCTGTCTCATCTGGAGTTCAAAGTGGCTTTGTGTTTGGCTCGGCTGTTCCTGTGCACCACTGCCAAGATATGAGAGGACAATGGAGCAAATGGGACTGATGGAGACCAGTCAACATCTATGGGCGAAGGCACACACACACACACACACACACACTGGATTCACACTACACTGTTTATTTGAAAGGGATGTAAAGGTATGTATGTAATCCACAGCATGTAAGCCAGTGCTGTGCAAAGTGTTAAAGTCTTGCCCTGATAGTAAATACTCTCCCTGGCGCTGTAACTGAACTGGCCTCAGCAACTGTTGACGAATAAAAAGTCAGAACAGTTTGATTACTGTTTTGATGAAATCTATGGGCAGCTCATTCATTTCTGTTATCGATTTGAAGAGGCATTGCTCCAAAGTGGTCCTGCCTGAGGCCTACAGGAGAACTCATCCAGTGAAAGAAAGAACGCCTTTCTTTCTTTTTTGTCTCCTCCACCCCTCTCTCTCTCTCTCTGTCTGTCTCTTCCTCCCTCAGTCTGCACCTCCCCACGCACCCTCTCCTCTTTGTCGGTGTTCTGGAGGCCTGTGATCATACGCACTCATCTCATCCCCTCCTCCTCTTACTCCTCCTCACTTAGACAGATGCTCAGTTGGACATGAGACACACACACACACACATACACACACACACACACACAGCCCACCCTGTGCAGCTCAGTAAAGTGCGGCAGTGGGGCCTTCACTCCTGACAGGCCTGCTGTGCTGCCTCAGGCTGTGGCTGGGCTTGAACAGGCTCTGGAGCACCACCAAGTGCCATCTTGTCTTGTCTACTGGGCCGTTAGTGCTGGTGGAGGTGACGGTGTCGGCATGTGTGCATGATGTAGATGCTCTTCCTGGATGTGTGGGTGAGAGAGTGTGTGTGTGTGTGTGTGGTTGCATGCACAGAGTGAAAATGTAGCACTGTTTTGCCAACCATTGCCATAACAGTGTCAGTTGAGGACACTGACAAAGCAGCACACATACACTGCACACATACACTGCACACACACAGAGTGAGAGTGTGAAGTTGGATTTGTGACTTCCAGAGCCCTCAGAGTGTTAATAGCTTGTTGTATTAATGACCTCTTGAAACTCAGCACCTCTGGTCTGTGTGTGTGTGTGTGTGTGTGTGTGTGTGTGTGTGTGTGTCTGTGAGTTGTGATCTTCCTGGAAAGTGGGCCTGATAACAGGGGAAGTGTGAGTAGTGAATAGTTGAGAGGGAGGGAACACAACCACTCCCACACATACACTCTCACTTACACACACACACAAACTCACGCATACACACATAAACACACACACAAACACATAAACACACCCATTCACCCCCCACCCTCACACAGACACACACTGTCACACACGCTCTCACACACAAACACTCACACACACACACACACACATATTGAAAGCATTTGAGGGTGGTCAACATGCCAGCGAGCTTTGCGCTATGCGTTCTGTGTTTATTTAGATTCAAGAGCACAGCTCACCACTGTGTCTCTCAGGCAGTCTCACTCATTTCCCCTCCACTGAAACAGCGACAGGGAGGGGGGGGGGGAGAGAGATAGATTGATGAGAGAGGTGTAGGACAGATACTAACATAGCAGTAGAGAGAGATCAAGATAGAGTGACAGAGAGAGATCAAGTCTGAGAGGTGGTACAAAGAAAAAGTAAGGGAGAGAGAGAGTGAAAGATATAGAGAAAGAGAGAGAGAGAATTTCAAATGAAAGCAGAGTCTGTGGATGGAGAAAAAAGAAAGGCTGTGGTGGTTTGCCATATAGCATGGCCACAGTATGTTTGGCAAGCCTGTGCTTTACATTCACTCCCAGTCACAGTATAATAAGTAACTCTTTAAACATGACTTTGAACGAGGGAGGTTTTAATGTATTATTTTATGCAGCCAGAGTTTTCCGGAAAGCGGGGCAGTTTGTGGAGGAGGTGGAGGAGAGGGAGGCGGGGGAGGGGAGGGAAGTTGTGCGGCTCTGGCATCAAACAAAGCGGCCGGGCGGCAGTGCTGGGCAGAAATAGAGGGGCAGCGTGTGACCTCACCCAGCTGGAGGGGTGCGCAGGGGACACAGAACTGGGTCTATCACACACACACACACACACACACACACACACACACACACACACGCACACATACACACACTGCAAATTTCAGGGCTGGCAGAAGAACACAGTGCAAACTTCCTAAATGCATTCTCTTCAGTCACACATGCTTGTAAACATGGACACAAATAAACACACAGATTCACGTCCACATATGGTGCCCCAAGAACACTCCTGTAAGCTGTATGCATAGATCACTTAATAGGGCTCAGATTGGAACCTTCTCCTAATGCCTTGCAAACAAATGCATCATGGGGTTGCTGCATGTGGTTGGTATACTTAGAGAAGAATAGTCATATATGAAGATACTTGATGAAGCTATTAATTACTGTTAATTACTGATTGTTCTAGATGATGTTGTCATGTTATGTTCCCCTCTCTCCCTCTCTCCCTCTCTCTCTCTCTCAGCTCCTGATTGAGATGATGGGCTCCACTGATGAAGTGCTGCAGGAAGCATCAGCCGGCTGTGTAGCAAACATTCGGCGGTTGGCTCTGGCCAATGAGAAGGCTCGCTACAGTTAAAAAAATAAAAAACTTGATTCCTTTGATTTGCCTTGATTTTCTTTGTTACTGTTTCAATGCCTAAAACCCTTTTACACACATGGACTACCACATACTCACACATATCAGAGATCAATTGATGTCTGTCTCTGTGTGTGTGTGTGTGTGTGTGTGTGTGTGTCTTTCTGTCTGTCTGTCTGACTTTCTGTCTGTGTGTGTCTCTCTCTGTGTGTGTGTGTGTGTGTGTGTGTGTGTGTGTGTGTGTGTGTGTCTAACCTAATGGTAGGAAGTATTTATTCCCCACCCAAAAAGCTTTTAGTAATTATTTCATTTGGACGTTGGTGCTGTGACTCCCTCTTGTCTTTTCTCTGGATTTGGCTGAGCCATAGTCTTCTCGTCACAGTGTCTAATTTAATCACAACAATAAAGCCTTTCTTGTCTTGTTTGTGTTCATGCCAAGCACAACTGTGTGTGTTTGTGTGTGTGTGCTTACGTGCATGTGTTTGCGTCTTTTCATAGTGTGTGAGTGCTGCATATTTCATGGGCTGACATCTAAACAACAGCCACATCTGGCTGTCTTGTTTAGTATGAAACACACACACACACACACACTCCAGCTCGCTCCCTCACACACTTAGGCTCAACCACAGAGACAAACATGGCAACAGAGATAAAACACTCTATGTTACAACCTGCACACAAGCACACCAACACCAAGAGACAGATTCTGTCATGTGTGCCCTTGACAACATGCAGTAGTGTCTCTAACGCATTGCATAAACTAACTGTGTGGGGCTACAGTTCCCTCTCCCTTTGCTCAACAGTGAATCCACACACAGATGGAGATATTCTCGTAAAATATGAAATGACTCCCATAAACTCAATCAGCGATGAGGTAAACATGCTAGACGGCAGAATAACAAGACAAGAAAAACAAGAGGTCGCCCTTTGTGCAACCAGTCTAAGTAAATATGAATTTACCAATATAAATTGTGCACATAGTCACCCCCCGCCCCATCCCTGTTTTGCAACTGTTCCAAAATATGTTGCATTATTAGATGTAATTGCTGGACATAAATGCTGTTCTTCTGTGGACGCTCTCGTTAAGATGGCTCGTAAAGCGTGGAGAAATGTGCGGGAGCAAGGGGCAGGAGACCACCTCAGCCTGGGTGCAGACCCCATAAAAGAGAGAGCCGTCCTGCTCCAGCTCCTCCTCACTGCGCTGGGTATTACAGGAGACCACCGCGTCCAGACCCAGACTTCAGTGCTGCCATCGCACAAACAAATAAACCCTGCCTAACCCCCTCAAATGACTCCCAGACCAATGCAGACAAAGATGATGGAAAATAATTCCCAGACAAGACTCTCAACACCTCCAACTCTTAGGTCATCTCTCTCTCTATCTCTCTCTCTCTCTCTCTCTCTCTCTCTCTCTGGCCCTTCATTGTTACTTTCATTCAACTCTGTGTTGTTTCATTATTCTCCCCACTTCTCTCTCTTTTTCCCTCTCTCCAGTCCTGTCATCCTCCTCTACTCGTCTCTTCTTTCTCTCTCTCATTGCTGTTTCTCTCCATCATTTCTCTCTCACTTCTCTATTCTCTATTCTCATCTGTTCTATAAGGAGTACTGTTAAAGTTGTGGAGGAAGGTTTGAATAGGTTCATCAGACTAGACTGCCTTTACAGCCTGAAGGAGACTTGGATTCCCTATAGAACTGGTGACCTCTGTCTTTAATGTGCATGGATTACAAAATCTTAAAAGTCCTAAAAGAATAGTCATTGACCTCCTGGTTAGATCCAAAAAAGGACCATCTGTCTTTAATCTGGTGCATTACTGATAGGACTATGGCTAATAGAAAAGCCATGAGTAACTTTGAATAACTGTTTTGGCATGAGATGGGGGTGAAATCAGGAGATTAATTCTTTCTGGTTCCCCATAGTTAGGTGCTTAGACCTGAATGTGGTCAAGATGCTGCAGTATGCCAGCATGTGGAGGGATGTTTCTCTGCTCGAATGATGGAAACAAACACAGAAAAGCTGTCACTACTCAGCAAGAGACACACTGTGTCCCTGACTTCCTGTTGCTCCTTGGGATGGTGGAGGACCAGGGAGTCTATTAATCATCTGTACACGTTTTCTATCTATGCATGTTGTAGCATTAAAACATCTCTTTTCTACTCTGTTCCACCCGTGTCTGCTTCCAAGCTTTTAGATCCCACCCTCTCCTCTGGCGCTGTCTGTGCTCTTAGCACTTTTGAGAGACCCACACAGCTCCAAGTCTGACACATCCATCCTGAAGTACGTTTTTTGAGTGTATGTTGAAAGAGAGGACTTGGCATGATTCTTGTATTGCTGTTCTCTTTTTAATCTGGGGATTTGATAGGTTGCCTATGTCGAGTGCCTTAATGCTCTAAGCCAGGGAAAGACGCTGTCCGCATTGCAGACAGGGTGACTCACACCACACCTTTCAATCTGATGAGATTACTGTCCTCACACTGTGTTCACGTTTGCTCACACTGCAAGAGACATGACAACGTGTTTTAAAACACCAAAACTGAGCATAAGCTGGGATGTTGATTGTCAAAATTCAAAATTCAAAAGTTTATCATCCAACCAATTTTCTTGTAAAATTGTAAAATGTGCACTTGTCATTTTGTACAGTAAATGACATTTTGTACAATAACATAACTACTGATTCAATAAGTATTTTAAAGTTCCTCTCCTATATTTTCTCTCCTCTCTCCTTTGACTCCCTCTCTCTTTTTCTGGCCACCATGTTGCTGGTGTTGATTAGGCCATAGGCTTAACACCCTGCTCCGGAGGCCCATGTCCCACCCTGGGGGGCTTTCAGCATTAATATCGCTGTGATTCCATATCGCGAAGGCAGTGTAACATCAGACGCTGGTGGTTAGGAACCTTTGCACTTCTCAAACACACACTAACCAGCACCAGCTGAGAAGAGACAGAGAGAAAGAATTAGAGGGAGGGAGAGCTAGATCAAAAAAATTCAAAAGAAAGTTTTTCAGATTTGCTCCGTGGAAAGAGGCACTCGGCCCAGTTGGAAAAAAAGGCATTTGGCCCTGGTTCCCTGTTGTCTCCGTTCAGACCCAAATTAATGTATTATATAATGAACAGCCCACACAGTCCTCCAAGAACAAACTGTTTGTCACTCTCCATCTTCCAGTCAGGATGTATCAGCTTGACAGAGAGCAGTAAACAGCCCAACTGCCAGAGTGTGTAGAAATGCGTTCCATAGTTGATGCATCTACCCGAAGAACAGGAATCTGTGCAACAGATTTGAGCCGAGCCCTGGCAAGACCCCTGCTAAAGTCAAATACCCTCAGGCTATCTGGCAAGATAGCATGGCACTTCTAGTCTGCTAGAAATGGCTGTGATCAGCACCATCAAACAAGACAAACCCTGAGTCCATCCCACAGAAATATGGGAAAACTGTGTACCCTCCATTACATTATGTGCTGTCTGCTTCTATGCAGTGGTTTTCTCCCAGTATCTGGCTGCTGTGGCAGCCTATTATGGAGGCCATCCACAACAGGGGTCATGCACAGTTGACCTGAACAAATGTAGCATGTTCCACTAAAGCAGAGGAATTTATGAGGTGCGTCTGTCCCATCGCCATGTCTGCACTCTGTACTACTGTATGCTTCACCATTGCTCTCTCTGCCCCTCTAGTGATCTCCAGATTAAGCTTTTCATAGCTCTTGATAGAGAGTCTAGACTCTAAGGTTAATTAATTCAAAGTTGATCCTCTGTTGCTCCTAAATCGTGCCTTGGGTCTTAAAAGTGAAGGTAGCACTCAGAGAGAAAGCCTCTCACAGGCTGCCTGACATGCTGCTCTCCTCAACTGCCGAGTTTCTCCTCCAGTGGAGTCTCAACAGTCGCCCGAGACCAACATTTACAGGTCAAAGGCTCACTGTTACCACACAAATATACTGCTGCTTTGCTGATTCTCAATGGCTTGTTAGTGGTTTAAGTAAAAAAAAAATAGACTGTGAGAGTGTGAAAAAATGGAGTGAGAGAGAGAGAGAGAGAGAGAGAGAGAGAGGGACAGAGAATGGAGGACATGAAATATTTACTGTGTATAAACACAGAGTTTTGTGTTTTCTTAATGCCTGTTCTGTCTGCACATGAATGCCATGTCCCATTTCTCACCCACACACATGCACTTCTACTCTCCTGGGTCCCTGTCTGCAGCCCAACATTATTCTGAGAAAATTAGAGGCTTGTTCTCCACAAATCAGTCAAGGTAGCCATTACATTAAATCATTAAACACAAGCTAGCAGGCACACACATAAAAGGCACATGCACTGCAAACTGTACACTATACATTTTTCCACTCCACGGAGTATGCATGACTACTTGGCTAGTAATGTGTTCTGCAATAGCTGTATGCAGTACATGTGAAATGAAAAACTATGAACACAAGAAGTATGTAAAATGCATGTGCATGATTAATTACTTGTATATAAAGATGTGTGGTCTAGATGTGAGTGAGAGAGGCTGGGAGGGGAAGTTACATTGTGTATGTGTGTGTGTGTGTATGCAAAAGTGAACAATTTGTGTGTGTGCAGAGTGTGAGAGTGTTGAATAATGCACAGAGCTGTGTGTGTGTGTGTGTGTGTGTGTTCAGGTTTCATGTGGTGAGGGATGAGCGTGTGTTTCTCGACAGAGGACAGCAGCACAGCCGTGGAGCTGGAACCACAGCAGACATGTCACTCATCTCCCTCTGAGTCTCTCTCTCTCTGTCTACTTGCTGTGATGGGGAGTTTTTGCAAGACTTGGCCAGACAACACACACACATGAGTAGACACACACAGACTCACACAAATACGCATTCACACAGACTGGATTGATCGTTTGCAAACACACGTATAGCCCGTGTAGAAGCATACAGTCCATGCATTCACAGAGACATACACAAACGCACATTCACACATTGACTAGGCTGAGCACACACACACACACACACACACACACACACACAGAGAGAGAGAGACTGGGTCTGGGTGATTGTTTTGTGAAATGAAAGTGGAGGGATCCCGCAGGCCTGGAGGCGGTCCGGCTGAAGGATTTCATAAGGAAGCTAATGAGCAGTAAAAACGGCGGCCAGACACACACACACACACACACAGAGAGAGACTTAGAAGTGGCTGGAGGCGGTCACATAAGGAAGCAGCTCCCAGGCAGCCCCAGGCAGCCTCACACACACGCACACACACACAGAGAGAGAGGAGCATTGTGGTGAAGACATCACACACACACAGACTCACATACACACGCATGTATATACATGCATGCCCACAAACACCAACTTTTGCAATATGCCCACTCTCGGGCTCCATATGTTTGCTAATGCTCTTGTAGCTAAGCTAAGCCCCAACTTTCTCTGTGTGGCCACACTCTTGTTCCTCATTATTTTGTCACATTCAATACCCATATTAGGTTTCTCATTCCTGCTGAGTCAAACACCCTCAAAAAGTAATATTCTCTCTCCATCCCAGTTCTCCATTTCTTTTTTCTGAAGTCGTTTCATTGTCGCTAACAATACTTGACATTTGATTTCATAAAGTGCATCGATCGAGTCTGTGGCAAGTGACTGGAGAGGGCAGTGGCCCCAGTAGCTCTAGATGCTTTTGAATGGCAGGTGGACATCACAACATTTCAGTGTGTGTGTGTATGTGTGTGTAATAGCAATTGTGTTTGCAGGTTGTTGTATTATATGTGTTGAACATGTGTGTAACCACAGTGAGGACATTACAATGCTATTCATGTCTGTGTGTGCACACATGAGTGTGTGTGCATGTGAGTGTTTATGTACATACACATGTGCTTGTGTTTGTAGGTGTAGGCGTAGGTGTAGGTGTGTGTTTTGGGCACATGTTTGTATGTGTAAGATGTGTGTGTCTGGATTTTGTTTGTTGAAACACGTTTTTATAGACTAATCAGAGTTTGAGTCCACCTGTTGAGCTTGACCAATAAAAGTGTCAGTTCCAATTCACCCACTGCTGATTTGCCTATGGCCTGTAAAAATCTCCGGCTTTTTTTTTTTTAAGATGAAATGCAGACGTCTAGGCTGAGAGGTTTGCACTGGTTGGCTACTGTGCGTGTTGATGGGCCAGTGACAGATGCCGATGATGTCTTCTGTTGTTGTTTTATGAGGGATGTGTGGGTCTCTTTGATTGGGTCTTCTGGTCCTCATTATGATGTCATCATCAGACTTGATTAATGGACCTGAATGCTCCTACTGTTGGGCAGATGTAAGGTACACAGACACACTCTTTTATGAAGACAGTCAAATAATTCCACTGACAGACACACACATGCAAACACACTCACACACACACACACATTTCAGAACAGTACAGATCATGTAGGAACGCATGTTTACAAGTTACAAATATGTCTGCATACTATACAACACACATGGCTGCAGAGGCCCATAATATGTTGTCCAAAGTGACGTAATGCAATATCCGTGGATTCACAAAAGGCATAAACAAAGGAGATGACAGCATACAGGATATACACAAAAGGCATCCGTGCAAACACACACACACACACACACACACACATCTGTGGGCCAGAAGTTGACCAAGTGTGTTCTTTGCAGGACCTCATTTGGGTTGTGAACCTGTGAAGGCGCCATGGCTCCAGACCAAGAGTGATTTTATCCCTCAGTTCTCATCTGCACTTCACCACCGGAGGGATGACCATAACGAAAGAGGAAGAGAGTGAGAGGAAGAGAGCAAAGGGTAGTAGAGGGAAGCTGCGTCGCCAGACTAGTGACCTATCTTGGGGTTAGCAGGCAAGTACATCACAATGGTTTCAGGTTTACAGTATGTGTAAATAAACATCATATCACTTTATTTAGTTATCTTCATCTAGAAGTGTAATTATCTTGAAACATCCTCATCCCACTTTATGATTTACTGGTCTATTTGTTGTGCCTTGTTTAATTGTGATAAATTGTGAGGACGTGTGTGTCACTCTGTGTGGGTTACTCATGGAAATGATGACATTTGTCAAGTTTTGGATGGTTCTAAGCTTCTTTGGTGTTAATAAGCAAGCCGTGACATTTACTGAGACACAATGGGGCTTAGCACATCTCGTGACATGAAAGTGCAAATTTACTTTTAGGAGTTTTCCTCCAATAGTGCAAAATATTGTAAAGAAATGGAAAGAGACACTCTGTCCAATTTTCCAATGCAAATGGTCACAAAATCCTTGTTGACTCTCTGTGTTGTTTATGCATTTGAAAGGAATGATATAATCGTTTGCACCCTCACAAAAGTAATGCAGAGGATTCTTGGTTGGTCACTTCTATGGTATAAAAATAAGACCAAACGTTTCTTTTTCTGTCCTTGGACATTAGACTGTGATGCCTTAAGGAGAAACATGTGTGGTTTCCTGTGGGGCTGAGGACAAACGACAGCATGGGCCACCTCAGTGTGTCAGTAGACTACCATAATTAAAAGCACTTCTCAGCTCTCTTTCTCCTCTTGCTCCTGATCTAGATTTTATATTCCAGTCATAATCCTTGTGATCATAAATAGCTGCGGGGTGTGCACACAGATCACTGACCACTCCAAATACACAAGCCCATATTAGTCACTTAGATTCTTGAGGACACAGCCCACGCACTGCGATAACACCGTGCCAACAGTGCCTGGGGCCAAAGACGCACGCAGGGGCCAAAAGTAGGCCGAATCACCCAACCCAACCCAACCAAACCCAATGGACCGGTTCAGGCTCAGCCCGGCCCAGAGACGGGTCCCAACCCAGCTGCTTCAGACGGCTGTGCTTATTTTTGGAAAGCTGTTTTTTTATTTTTCTCTCTCTCCACCTAAGAAAAACACTGAATGGGAGCCCTACCCTGAACACATATTATTTGCTGAGAGCGACTCGATGCCAGAACTGAACACCAGCTAATGACACCAGCCCCTTCTCCGTGTAAGCTTTGTGTGTGTGTGTGTGTGTGTGTGTGTGTGTATGTATGTGTGTGTATGAGAGAGAGTGCGGGTGTCTGTCTGTCTGTGTATGTGTCTACATGGAAAGTAAATAATGTCTAAGAGGATATAATAGCATTTCTCTCTCCCTCTCTGATTAGTGCCCTAAATGTTTAAGGTAAGAAGAAAAACACTTTAATCACTGAATCCAATAGGTGTAATTGTTTGTGCTGTAGTGTCGTGGTCATATTTTCCAGAGGACCAATGATTTTAACAAATTTGTCTGTGGCTTTTGTGACGTGGCCTTGTAGCGTAGACCTCAGTGGGTAGGCAGGCACACACTCACACTCACACTCATTTAGCCACAAGGGACCCAGGATTTGTGTGAAAACGTCACTTTAAATGAGAGGACCATTAGAGCTGCCACTGAAATGGATTTGAGTTTTTAATGAGACGAGGTGTAGACATAATCGTAATTTCTCAAAATTGTTAGCTTTTGACCCTGTGCGTCTGCATGGTGTGCGCAAGTGTGTGCGTACGTGTGTGTGTATTTGTGAGAAAAAAGGAGGGCAGTGAAAGAGATGTATTTTCTCTTACATTACTGTAGCAAGCCTATATAATTTGTTGTAAATAGCTAAAGCTGTCAAGCTTAAACACACACATACACACACATGGAAAATCCAAGATCTGTATAACAGTCAGTGTATTTGTTAAGTAAGACATCTTGTGTTGTCATCAGACTCTGGTTTTCTTGCGTCTGTCTGGTTAAGTGGTATTTTATTTATCACATAAACACCAAATTGTCATTTTATACAGATGCTGCTACGGCAGCAAGGGACATAAAACAACAAGTGTTCCCTGCTCGTTCCCACTAAAACTGTGCGAGAGAGAGAGAGAGAGAGAGATGCTCAGAAATAAAAATGTAAAGACTACCAGTGCACCCTCCAATGTAAGTTAGAAACAAATAACTGCAGCCATTCACTTACCTTACACTCATTAAGTGAAACAACAAGTGCCATTGCCTTACTTACCAGTGCAGAGTGCAGGTCATTTTGTTGGTGGTCAATCTGGCATCTGACACCACAAGTACAGATTTAAGGCCAAGATGGGTTATTATAAAGTAGATTATTGTGTAGTTATTTCACATAGGCTGCATCTCTCTCTATGTGTGTGTGTGTGGGGGGGGAAATAATGTGTGTGTGGCATTTGGCATGAGCCAGAGAAAGTGTGTGGCAGTCACAGCTTGTCTGAATTGTTAATACAGGGCTCACAAGACATAAAAGTCATATTACCCCAGAGAGGTTGACAAGATAAGGTAGCACAGACACTTTTTTGTGAACGCTACAGCTACTGTATGTGTGTGTGTGTTTGTGTGTGTGTGTGTGTGTGTGTGTAAGTGCTGATTGAAGTGGAACAGATGTAGAGGTCTCTTCTGAGTGCTCCACTCTTCAGTAAGTCCCTCTTCTCCTTGAGCTGCTGCACTAGCTGTCCAAAGCACTTCTCAATGCTCATAAATTTCCAACAGCAAAGACCCTCAGACACACACACACACACACACATACACAGGCGCACACACACATTCCAACCACTCAGTGAGACAAGGGAACTAAACCAAACAAATATATGCATCAGTATAGTTCTCACACTAACACACATATGCAGTGGGGGTCATAACGGAGAGGGAAGGAAGGTGAATGAACATAGACTATTCGTGCTGAATGTTCACTATCTCGATAACTGTGTGGAATAGCACGAATTTCAAACAACTCCAAACCCTCTATCTGCATTTGATTTCTCCAGAGAATACTTGGCATCCCATCATGAAAAAAAAAGTTCGTGGGGAATAAAATTGAATGACTCATACAGCGTCCGGGAGCGTTGCTTCATTAAATAGGTAAAAATAAACACAAATAAAAACAAACACGTTCATTACACAGGGTTTAAAAGTTACAGATGGGCCCGTTCTGCAAAGTCATGCGCCTTGCAATCACTACCCTGGATAAAGCCGAGACTAGACCGACAAGTGGTGTAATTTGGGTAAATGAGAGGGTAGAACACCAGAAGCTTATCAATGCTCTATTCCTCCGCACGCTAGTGTTCCAGATTAAACATTGCGCTCTCGTTCGATATAATTAATTGGATTAAATTGGTTTATAGTGTCGTTTTGACTCTACGGGAATAGAATTTAATTTCACCCTTGGTGGATGACTTAGGGTAAAATCTAGCATAGGGTAGGACCGGTTGTGTTGTTGATAGGTTTAGGGTTCCGCTTGCAAAGGTCAAGTCAACAAATGTTTGTCTGGTACAATTTCCGTGCTATTTCAGAGAACATGTCTGTAAAGATGGATTGTGTAGCCTATATGCTTTGTTCAGACACACGTCACAGTACAGTGCATATAAGTACTCATTTCTATGAAGTTGACAAATGGATAGCCTATAAAAAAAACGTTTGTAATGTAGCCTATGTGTAATAAACTGACCAAATGGATATGCATGGCCATTCATTAGTGGAAAGTATGCAAATATTCAGTCTACAGGCTGTTAGCATTTATTGTAAGCATAGGCCAATTATTATTACTATAATTATTTGCCTATAGCCTATTGCTTTTCCATGTCAAAATAAAAAGAAAGAAACGTCCATACAAGTTCTGATCTGATCTATTCACTTGTACCACCTATCAGTTTCTTGGTTCGTAGAATCCTGAATCCTATGCACGCCGACTTGAACAAAAACTATTAAACCTTCATGAAAACATTTCAACTTATCAACACGCTGCTTTGGGCACATGGGAACGATCCAGACAGAAGGCTGCTGCGCGCGCCGTCTCCCGGTAGCCTCCCCCGGGCACGCCGCGGAACCGGCATACTGCATTCAGCCTATGTTCGCAAACTGAGCCACTGTGCTAGGAAACATGAGAAGGGTGCCGTATTCATGTTCCGGGGCCCTGCTAGTCTGGGCCGTTGAATAAAGCTGCGAGTTGAGCGAGATGCGTGCGGTTTGCGCTCAGGAGTTGAGGACGGGAATATGTAAACGGGGAATGGGCCATTGGCAACGGGACTGCTCACTACAGTCACGCAGGACAGGCGCTTGACAGGTAACACGGTTCCATTTATTATAAACCCAGTCACTTGTTGATTCTTTACGCCAGATGAAGAGCTGGTGTTCACTTAAGTTTTTATGAAGGTTTGGTAAGGCGCTGCAGTTGCTGTTGCGATATGCGATATTCTCAGATCTGAACCCATAACTGGAATGACGCCTGTTGTAAACGATGCACTGTTCGGGTAGCCTATTTGACGGGTGATCGGTAGCCTACGTAAGTGTCAGTACTTTTGCACGCCGGTTAACGTTCGTTAACTGTTGACAATTACAGTGAGGATTATACCAAAATATATTTTATCAAACACTCTGTCGTGTAACATGTTAATGTTGGATACCGCTGTTTCAGTCATTTGACGGCGATAGAACCTTGCTGCAGGTCTTTTTGGTAACTGCTTTACCTAAATCACAGAGAAGCCCCGGAGAAAGTGATTCGGTACATACTTTTATTTCCTTTTTGCGCGATACCAGTCGCTTGCTGTTATTATGTACGATAGTTTCATTGCTGCCTATAAGGGACCATAAATTGTACTGCCTTAGCCTCCCACTATAGTTATCTATGAAGATTCTGTACTGATTAAATGAACCTTGGCCCGTGAATAACCTGCAACACATGTGTCTGAAAGCCATTCCCCCTGGATGGTCACTGCGTCGGTATGTTGTTTTGGTACAAGACTCGCGCTGTTTATTTTATGAATCTGTCATCCCAATGATAATAAACTCTCGTCGCCCAGCTCTTCGGAGTGATGAGCTCACGGCTGTCCGTCAGTGGCCCCGCTGTGCGTTCGTGATTAAAGGGCACGTCTGCGTGATTATTAAAAAAAAAAACATATACAAACATCTTCTCTGTTCACTTTCACAGGAGAGACTAGGAAGCCGGACGATCAGCAGCGGCTTCAGAGAACGGAGCGGCCACGCGCCACACATCCCTTTGATTCCCCCGCACAACGGAGCGCGTGAGGAATACGGCACCAAAGATGAACACAATTGTGTTCAACAAACTTAGCAATCAGGTTCTGTTCGAGGAGAAAGCCAAGGAGGTGGAGAGGAGCAGCAGGAATTATTTGGAAGTGATCGATGGACAGCACGCAGATCTTCTTGCGGGCAACACCGCAATCAAAGACAGCTCAGCCATCCGCCACCGGCGCGCGGGGTACGTGTTTTATGAAGTCTTTATTAAATCCAGCAGTCATACAATCGCTTGTGGAATGGCAAGTGAAAAGGATGAAAATGCTGTTGGACTGAAAATGACTGGCAAAACTGTTATGCTGGTGGAAAGGGAATGCTTGTTTTGGGTAGTCGTTTCAGAGGCTTAACACGCAATAAACTTGAAGCAAAGTAATTACAGCTAATCCCAAAATATTTGGTGTTACACAGAAAAATATAGCCTCTCGCACAGTGTGACCCAATCTAAACTCCAACGGAAAAGTGAGATATATTTTCCACAAGACTCGTTTTGAATAATTTAGCAGGACACATCTGTCGGAATTAATTAATTGTCGTTTTAATAGTAGTCTGCCTAACTTAATGTTTAAACTAAAACATCAGTTTGCTTTCCTCCTGTGTCCTCAGTAAATATCGTATGCTCCTCGCCATTCCGTGAACTGAGGTTTGACCATATGGTTTGAGTTTAAATGCAAGTATGTTTTTTTAGGCCAATAGTAGTAATATGACCTTAATTTTTTAAAAAGAGAAATCACGGGAAATTAATATTTACTACTCAATTTTAACACTTCAGTGTTGATGTTTTTAGATAGACTAATCTTCAAGATTATAATCTAGGTCCTGTGTGTTCGGTAGCGCTTTTTAAACTGCTCCCGGTCTGTTTCCAATAAATAAGCATGTCCTTTAACTTGATGTGTGGTCCAGTCAATCATGGATATTTTTGTAAAGACTGGGCAGAAAAGGATTCATATCCCCCGCCGGTCCCTAAACTCTTCGTCCCTCGCGAGCAGCACCTCGGGCTGTTTACGGTTACCACGCATTTTATTTGCTGACAGCACAGTAGTGCCTTATGCGCGCTGCTACATCAGTCCAACGAGCCGGTGACTGGTACTGTTGAAACACGAGTCTGCTCGTGCAAACATCCTCCGCTCTGGGGCGCGTCTGCGCGCGGGTTATTGAAGCGCTCCGGGTGTCGGGAAAGTGAGACAGGCATAACACTCTGACCCATGCAGGCTAATGAAGAATATTAATGTAAATAACGAGGTGTGCGTCGCCCAAATTTTGAACAGGGAGCAGAAATGTTCTGTAGGTTGTCTACACAGATATGGGTTACAAGGAAAATATTTGTCGAACACGAGCCTCGGGCGGACTCAGGGTTTTGCATGGGAAACACATTACATCTGTAGAGCTCTCTGTGGAAGATAAGAGCGTACTATCACGGCTCCACACTGACCCCTGCAGGGCCAATCACACCAAATTGCCCTCAAAGCATAGACCTATAATCCACTATATCATGTTATGCGCAGGACAGGCAGGATGCATATAAACAATATTGTGTGTGTGTTTGTGAGAGAAAGAGGGAGAGAGCGACGAAAATGGCCTTCTGTCCAGAGGGCTCAATAAGACGGCCTGCGCCGTAGATGGGGGAGAGAGCTCGTTTAAGACTCCTCAAGGCGTGGGTGTGAAATTGAATGTTGTTATTTGTTTAATTGCGCCCTTTTCGTGCTTTGCGGTGGGAAAGAAAACACGTAGGTTGTTAAAACGCCTCTGTTCGAGTTCTCCTCGGGTCTCGGGCTCAATTACAGCACAGTTAGGCAACGGAATTACACTTCTCTCAGTGCGTTTCACGACTCATGAACCCGTCCATTGTCAAGCGTCTGAGATGGCTGTTTGTTCACACGTATCCGTGCCACACGTCCATGTACAACCCCCCGCTCTCTCACAGCCGATAAAGAGATAGTTTGTTTCTCACTAATAGGGTAATTTCTTCATAATCCATCCAGTGGATAAATACAAACATTTTAATAGTCAGATGAGCATTTTGAGAAAATGCTTCCCCAACTGCCTTTAAAGAAAAAAACAAAACAAAAAACGCCAGTATATCAGCTTAGTCTATGAATCAAGTTAAATATAATTTTTTAATAAACCTTTGTTTGTGTTTGTGTAAATTAGGCATGACGTTGACCAAAGATTTAAATCTAAGTGGAAATTGGAGAGGACATGATGAATGTGTAATTACTAATTACCAGGTCACATAGATTTTCAAGATGATGTGTATTGATGTGTTGATTCAGGAAATATAACTATACCACTGTACAGGATAAAATTCTGTCCTAGTGATGAAAGGTGTCTAGCAACCCACTGGCCACATTCATTTAAATGAAAATATATTTTGGCATGTTTTGTTGTTATGTCTCCATGGATATTCAATATTTTGTTAAATATTTTTCAGTGTGCAGGGCGTCGTCGATTTGTGTGATATTCATTAAGTTTTCACTAAAATGCAGTGAAAAAACAGACTATGGGATGAAAATCTGAAACTTTGAAGCTGGTTAACCCGCTATGAAAATAGCCTTTTTATTTAACAGTTATATACACAAATTATTTTGTCACATCCCAACTCTATTGAATGATTAATTTTCTTATGTAAAGCTGGTTATAAAAGGCCTGCTCTAAGTCCAAATAAACCCTGGAATGCAATGGCAGCTGAATGTACGGTGATGTCTTTCTCTTCCCTGCCTGCAGGTCCCGTCAGAATGGCGGAAAAGTGCGACACAAGAGGCAAGCCCTGCAGGATATGGCCAGACCGCTGAAGCAGTGGCTGTACAAACACAGAGACAACCCGTACCCCACCAAAACAGAGAAAATCCTCCTGGCCCTTGGCTCACAGATGACATTGGTCCAGGTATACACACCTCCGCACTGCTCCGGGCCTCTCCTCAATGTGCTTTTCTTCCATGGCAATTTCATATAGTTTGGGTTAATGGTGCACAGGGTCACGTTTTTTATGGGGGCACTCCCTGTGTGGCTGAAATTACGCAGCTGTGGGCTTGGAGAAAAAGTGATCATTTGTCTGTGTGCATTTATACTGTTGCAGCAGGCTTCTGTAAACAAAACAGTTAACAGTCTGAACATAGGCTCTCAGCTCTGGACTGTTTGTCGCCGAGTTGTTGGAGAGTTAATTAGTAGCCGTGATTGTTGTGCTCCAGGCTAGTGATTGCATGTTTGGAGGGGTGGCTTTTTAAGTGGTTTGGGGTGGCTGCTGGGGTGAGCCTGCTGACAGCAGAGGCTGTGAGGAGAGTGCTGCCGTGTTTGACATGCAGTCAGAGGGGCTCCTCGTGTGGGCCCATCAGGAGTTATCCCAGGGTTTGGAGATGGAGGGAGAGTCGGTCTGATGCATGATTTAGTGTTGGCCAGCCTCCAGAGAGCCATCAGACTGGACAGATAGTGTACTGGACTGTACTCTCTCTATCTCTATCTCTCTCTCCCTCTCTCTCTCTCTTGCACGCTCTTTATTTTTTCTCTGCTTTAGTATGTCTGTCTGTGTGTGCGTGAGAGAGAGAGAGAGAGAGAAACTGACAAAACAACATGCACGGCAAGTGTGTGTGTGCGTGCGTGCTTGCATGCGTGTGTGTGTGTGTGTGTGTGTGTGTGTGTGTGTATGTGTGTGAGTGTGTGTGCATGTGTGTGTGTGGGAGAGAGAGAGACAGAAAGAGAGAGAGAGAGAATTTGAGAATTGGCTAGGAGAGAGTGTGAGAGTCTGTGTGATGTGCATGTGTGTTCCTGTGTATGTGTGTGTGTGTGTGTGTGTGTGTGTGTGTGTGTGTGTGTGTGTGTGTCTGTGTGTATATGTTTGCAAGGGAGAGGGCAGTGTGTGACTCTGAATGACATTGCTCAGCCTAGTCTGCTTTTCATATTCTCTCTAATGATTCCATTTTTTTCCCTCTGAGCGAAAACACACAAGAGAAAAATGAAATCATGATGAGGACACGCGCGCACAAACACACACACACACACACACATAGACTTGAGCTGCTGGACATGTGGTCATGCATGGTCTCTTCTCTTTCTGTAACATGGCTGTTGGCAGACAGAATAAGAGAAAAAGAAAGAGAGGGCAGGAGTGAAAGAAAGAAAGAGAGAGAGCAAGAGGGAGAGAGAGAGAGATTAAACCAAGTTTGGTGAGTAGCATTCGAATAGCACACTAAAGAGCCATAAATAAAACAATTATAGAAATCATCTGCAGATCCCAGAGCTTGATTTCTTGGTCTTATATCGTCGATCAAATACATATGTTCTGGAGGTCTTATTTTGCATTGCAAACCCAATCCATCACCCACACTGTAGTTACTGTCCACTGCATGATAGGAGACATTAGAGAGATGGCAAATCGCTGCAATCAGTACTGAATCTGCTCAAGCAACGTGCTTA
>JAIFZK010000008.1:21082500-21090000 GCA_027481765.1 Tenualosa thibaudeaui
ACACACACACACACACTCCATTTGTGTATCTCTGTCTCTTTTATATGCTCACTGTTCAGATGCCACATTCTCCAACAGATGCATTCAGTGCTCAAGTAAACATTTATACCATTCAGAAAATTACACTCACACGCACACACGCATAAACACACATTTAGTACACACACACACGGACTGACAGTGTACTCATCCAAACACATAAACCTGTCTGCCAGTACACATGGACAGTGGGTCAGTAAGGAGTGTATTTATTGCCTCAGCTATCTCATTCAAACAAACATGCTCAACCGCACACATGGTCACTGCCCTAAAATGGCTACTGCTGTTCCTAAATTAGAATCTCCAGTGAGACACAAAAACATACACACACACACACACACACACACACACAAGGAATGTGTTTTTGATAGAATGTGAAGCATCTATCTCTGTCATCCTCAGACTCCTCATTTTAAAACACACCGCCAATACACACATACGCACACACACACACACACACACACACACACACACTTTGAGACAAGCACTACACACTACAAATGGCAGTAGTGCTTCCATAGTAACGTACTTAGCCTTGCTCTCCCATGGCCCATCACCCTTGTGGCCCTGTGATCCTTCAGGTCACCTTGGCAGAGCTCATTGATCAACAGGTTGTCCCAGCAACCCAGCCTATCTCTGTATGCATGTGTATGTGTGTGTGTGTGTGTGTGTGTGGGTGAGTGTACGCAGTAGAGCCTCACCATTATGGCTCTGTATAAACCATCTGTTTAATCCACTTTCTTTCAGGAATTATGACCATTTTTCATCCAGATTGTTTTTAGAACTCACAGTTATGCACAATGTTATTTATGGATATCATTTTCATTTCATTTAGTAAAAACCATCAAAGTAGCTCTAAGATCCACAAGGAATGCCTGATCTCTTTAGTTTATAGTCAATAAAAAAATGGTCTGCATTCTTATCTGAAAAGTTGAAATATTCTATATGATCTCTGCTATTTTCTTTGTTTTGCTTTGTGTATCTTTAGCTTATATTATACAATAATATAGACAGACATTAAAATAATCAAGATAATTGAAATAGGGCTGTAACAGCCACCCATTCTGTGAGTCAATAGTGTGCTCATTGGCTTGGATTGCTTATGGAGTTGTCCAGGGCAGCATGTTTGTCCAGTGCCAGGGTTCCAATTATTTGTTCACAAACACTGGATGGACAACTAGAACAACATGGACAACCGTGATCAGCTGAGTTTTTACAAAGAAATTTAGAGGATTGAACCTTTCAGTGTAGTCTGAGATCAATCATAATAAACTAACCCAAACATTAAGTTAAACAAACGCTCCACAAATGAGTCCACCATGCATGCAAAAAAAGATAGAATGATATTCCCTGTGTGTAGTCCAGCCCTTTTTCCACAAGCCTCCAAGTCATTTGCAGAGGACCTGGATGAGTATAAGCAGATGGAGGGAGCGGAGCTGTTGTACTATTGCCACTTTGTGATCAGAGCTCATTACGTGAAGGCTGTAAAAAGGCAGCTGTGTTCAGATGGAGTGATTGGAATATGGAAATTTATGCATTTTCTTTTTCTGGGGCCAGTGCTCGTGTTTGTGTGTTTATATTTGCGTACGTCACATACACACGTACAATCATATATGTATGTGTGTGCATGTGTGTGTGTGTGTGTAGTAGGGGCCAGGTATTTTGAGGCCTCCTCAGGTATCTCCCACAGGAAGTGGAAGTCTGAGTATGTGCTTGTGATATGCAGCGGCTGTAATTATGTTTTGGCACTGGGCCCTGCAGTGTGACTCCAAGCACCACTGAATTAGCCCATTAGGCTCTTGGCAGTACAGGTGTGTGTGTGAGTGTATGTATGTATGTGTGTGTTATAATTTATTTGTCAGTGCTGTGTTTCATCTGAGGCTCTTGCTCTGTTCTGTTATTTATAATATTAAAAAAATCACAGATCTCTCTGTGTGTGTGTGTGTGTGTGTGTGCGCACTTACAGGCATGTGCAAGTGTATGCATGAGAGAGATCTGAAATGGTTGAAAAAGCAACCCCTGGATGGGTATCATTGGTACACATGACACACACACACACAAATACATAAAAACCTACATGAACAAAAAACACATTTTTGTTCATGTTTATGTTTTTACCAATTATAGTATTTCCTTCTCTCCTGTTGATTTGTGAACGTTTGTTCATCTGTCAATCTTCACTCTCTCTCTTTCTTGCTTTACCTCTGTCTTTATTCCTTTCCCTTGTCTTTCAGATGGTGAGAATCCCACTCACACGCAGTCAGGTCCTACCGACCTCTCCAAGCCCACGTACCAGAGCGTGATCAAGAAGGAGGGCGGCTCTTCCGGCATGTCGCTCCACCATCCTTCCCCTGCCGACAGTGCGTTGGCCGAGGACTACGTGTCTCCGCCCAAGTACAAGAGCAGCCTGCTCCACCGCTACCTGAACGACTCGCTGCGCCATGTGATGGCGGGGGGCGTGATGGCCGCTGCTCGCAAACGTCACCATTCGGGTTCCTACAGCTCCAATGAGTATGACGACGAGCTGCTGTCACCCTCCTGCTCAGAACCTGAAGCCAACTTTGTCTACCGCACCGGTGAGATGTCCCGTCCTTCCCCTCTCCCCTCCTTCTAGAATGTTCCTCAGTGCTTTGCGGTCCAGTCTTAAAACACCATCTATCCTCTATCTCCACCATCTGTCCTATCAAGGAGTCATTGTTCATAGGTGTGCACATATTCTCCTCAGCAAGGCATCGTTAGTCCTCATTAGATAGCCATTAATCCTCATTATGACTACTCAGAACACTAAGTTTCTTTGTTTCTTCTAGACTAGAGCTAAGTTTGGAGCCCATTCTCCTCGCCCCTCGCTAGTTTAGCAGAACTTTCATCTGTCTCATCTGGCTGTTCACTACTCCTTTGTTGTGATTGAGACTCTAGGAGTGGGTGTGTGTTTGTGTGTCTGCTGTGTGTTTGTGTGGGTCTGTTGATAGTAGCACTCAGTCTATTTGTGTCTGCTTATCTCTCTCTCTGTCTCTCTGTCTCTCCAGTACTCATTTTCTCACAGAACCTACCAGAACACTACTTTCCTTCTGATCCAGGGCTCTGCCTCTCTTCTCCCACATAAGTGGCAGGACACATCCTCTCTTCCTCTTCTCTCTCCCTCTCCGTCTCTGCCATGGAGAGAGCTGTCACCCTCTCTGAGCCTCATTGTTTGTCACTTGTGTGGTCACTCAGGGCCGCTTAAGACACTCCTAACGCAGCGGTTCTCCACTGCTCCATGTGGACAGTGTGTGTGTGTGTGTGTGTGTGTATGTGTGAGAGTGTGAGTGTGTGTGTATATGCGTGTGTAGGGAGGTCAGCTGTGGATGTGTGTGGGCGTAGCTGTGTGTGTGTGTGTGTGTGTGTGTTGCCATCTCAGTAAACCTGCCTCGTATATCACCCACTCTATTTGTGTTTCCGTCGACCGCCGTTGCTTAAACTGAAGTGCCCAGACCGCTGCAGCTGAGCTGAGGTCTGTGAGGTTCTTTCACTCTCTCTCTTTCTCTATCTCTCTCTCTCTGTAACTCCTTCTGTATCTCTTTCTCGGTCACACAGTTCCCTACTATAGTCTTCACTTGGCTAGGCAAGGCACACTAAAATAGCTAAGAAATGCTGGGCCTCGAATGAGTAGGATGCCTCAGTACAGGAAGAAAAAGACTAGGCATTTATCACTCAAGCTGACTGCATATTGTTGGTTGGCATTCCCCTCATTATGGGTATGACATTTGGTAAACAAAATGCCTCAATTATGCCATTATTTTGTATCATTTGCCATGAATCTGCTATAACTGGCTGCAGACAAACCCTGGAGTTTAATAATCATTTCATAATAAAAGTGCATGCCATTTTATCAGCGCTATAGATCTGACAGCAACAGCAGTTCAGTTTACAATTACAATCATACTTGTCTATGTTGTCTGTGTGTGTGTGTGTGTGTGTGTGTGTGCGTGCGCCCACGGGCCACCAAAAGCTAAGTCTTTAATCGGGACATGGGTACACCAGAGACTGGCACGCACACTTGTGTATGTGTGTGCTTGTGCGTGTCTTTGTGTCTGTTTGAATTTATCTGTAAGTGTGTCTTGTGTGTCTGTTTGTGTACGCACATCTCTGTGTATATATGTTATGCAAGTGTGATGTGTGTCTATGTGTGTGTGAGTGAGTCAGTGTGTGTGTGAGCATTTTATATCTAGAACATGTGTATTGGGACTAGTTTCTGCACTGTGCTTGAATGTGTGTTTATCCCATAGTGTAAATCAGTTTCAGCAGTGATTCAGCAGAACAGGGGAAAGAGCGCGCGTGTGTGTGTGTGTGTGTGTGTGTGTGTGTTTGTGTATTTTTGTCTCTGAGTGAAGGGACCATAACTCAGCTTGTGTGTGTGATGTATAAATGAGGCTATATTTGGCCTGAGAAATTTCCCAGGAGATGCCGACTCCTCAGGGCTGCTCTTGGACTGCACACTTCAGCTCTATGGCTTGACAGGAATTCTCCTGTCAGTAGTGTCCATTCACACCACTAGTAAACTTTATCTGGATACAAAGCTGGAATTGGCCGTGTTTGGGAGAAGATGTATGGGCCATCATTGAGTCACTTTGAATGTAAACTTCTTCATTATTTTTGAGTTCTCTGGTGGGCCTCTCTTTTTCATCAGCACTTACACACTTATACACTGATATGAGTCCAGTCCAGATATGTCATAGATGATCAATGGAAGAAAAAACGGAGTTCATTTTACAAGTAAACATCCTTATTTTGAGGGATTATATTTATTTTGGTGAGCTGGACTGAAGTGTATTGGAAGAAGCACTTGTTCTCAGTTTTACCTACCGAGACAATTCTCCACTGCTGGAGGACAGCGCTGTTGCCTTTGCTCTTCTAGCGAGCGTCTCAGGCTGTAGCAGTGGTAGCACACAGGGAAGTTGGCCTTCGTCGCCACCGCCACTCTCATCAGAGGGAGGTCCCTCTCCGCTTGACTTTGTTTGCCGCTTTATTTTGATTCCGTCTGTTTCTCGAGATAAATGTGTTTTACATTACGCCGGCTCTGAAGGCCAGGAGGAATGCAGACCCTGGAGAGAGAAGCAAAGGAGAAACGGCCGAGAGAAGAGGAGAGGAGCGGAGCGGAGCCGAGCCGAGTGGGGAGCGGGAGTGGTTTTCGCCGCTGCCCCGGCCTTTAAAAATCCTTGACCGGAACGTGAACGCGGGAGCACATGCAGAGGCACCTGCAGAGAGACCGACAGACAAAGAGAGAAACGAAAGCACTTGAGAGGCAGAAAAAAAGTATATATACATCTTACTATACATATATACAGAGAGAGAGGAGAGAGAGAGAGACAGAAAAGGAAAAAGAGAGTGAGAGAGTCTCGGATTGGGCATCTGCCAGTAAATTGTCTGAGAAAGTATTTACCCGAATCTCTCTTATCGCTATTATTTTTATATCTCCTCTCGTCCACTTTTTCTCACTAATTCTCTCTCTGTCTCCTTCTTTCTCTCCCTCCTTCTCTCTCCAAATAGGGGATAATTATTTTATCTCCACGAGAGACGGTCTGTAATGCTAACAGTCTCTGTCTCATGCGAGTGGACGTTTGACTCGTCTCTTATATCCGTGTCACGGAGCCCAGGTCCAGAAAGCACGCAGATTCATTGGCTTCCCTCGGCAGACACCTGTCCAGCGCACGCTGGGCCACAAGAGCTTTATGGAGGAGAAATGTAATAATAATAAAGATTAAACCCAAAACTCGACTCTCCATCTGATCGTGTTGCGGTGCCGAGCTAAAACAGGTTTAAGCTTCGAGCAGCTTGCATCATTTCCTTCATAGTTTTCCTTCCTCGCCTTTTCTCTCTCTCTCTCTTTCATACTCCCTCTCTCACTCAGTTTCTCAACCACTTTGAGCCACTGTCTGTCCTGCTTGGGCTCTCCAAGATATTTTCGTAGTGAAAGAATTCCTGAGCTTGTGGACTATTACTGCAGGTCTGAAATTTCAGACCTTAGATTTGTGGTTTTGCTGTGAGTTCTCTGAGTTCCTGGCAGTGGAGGTCTGTCCCGGATTACAGTCACACATACACACACACACACAGACACATATACACATGCACGCACACACAGATACACACTCTCACATACGCAGGCAGGCAGGTATACACCCCCCCCCCACACACACACACACACTGAGTGGTCCATTCAGACTCCTGTCCCTGCTTACTTGAACTGAAGTGGCACATCTTAGCACAAGGGGTCTGTTATCTTACAGTTAACTTAATCGGGCAATTACAAATGGGTAAGGAGGTCATATGGCAGAACTCAAAGCCTGTGTGAGTGTGTGTGTGTGTGTGTGTGTATGTGTGTTGGTAGGGAGAGTACAAAAAGTCAGGAAGAGGGGGTTCAAGCAAACCCCCCGGTGGAAAACTCTGACAGCTCTTTATTCCTGAAGTAAGGAATAAAATTAAAAATGAAACACCCTGATGGGACCCCCGTCGAAAAACATGGAGCAGCAGAATTCCGAGCAGTGGGCCAAAGCCCCGCTGCCAAACGGCTCTTTTAATGGGAAATTAAACGGCTGGAATCTCCGTCCCTGTACTTTTCTTCTTCATGTGGCACTAGACTCCAGCCCTCATTGGAGAAGATATAGATCAACACAGCCGGAACCTTGACACACACACACACACACACACACACAGCAAGAGAGAGAGAGAGAGACTACAGAATTATCACAAGTTTGTGAGAGTAGTATGGTATATTTGCACAGATCATAGTGGAGCTCTCTGGCTGTACAAACTGCCATAAAAAAGATCCCGACTGGGTTGCCAATTAGCTGTGCATTTTCAATGGCTTATCACAAAGTCATCCAACAGTGTCAAATCTGTTGGCAAAATCCCTCTCATGTGAATGGCACGGTTATAAAAATAAACGGTTTTATTTTTAAGTTGCACATAACTCGCACATCACAACTCATTGTAGTGTGTTATGTTCCATCCGAGCCCAAATTCCATGGAGTGATGCAACTGTTCCACTAATTCCACAATAAATTCTGAAGTGGTGATGTTACTTGAAGTTGTTGTAAACAGGAGAGACATCAAGCCTAAACGTCATGGTATGTCTTCATCCCTGTTCTGTGATCAACTTTATAGTGACTTATAGTTGGACATCACACTCCATTGTCCATGTCATCATTGGATTCTCCATAGCACCGGCGTCTCATAAAGCAACAACTGAATAATCTACAGCTATACACTTGCATGGAATAAACTCCTATGGCTGGTTGCTTACTTGATTCCACATCAGTGAACATTTACGAGTGATAAAGCCATGCTATGTTTAGCTTATTGGCAATCTTTAATGAGGGAATCCGCTCCACTCTCTTAAGTGGAGGAAATGCCTGTGTCATTTGCATGTAATCACCACCATTGTCTTTTTGCAAACTTTGTATCATTCCACTTAAGCTTTAGTTG